>JANTPZ010006167.1:0-16977 GCA_025593235.1 Vachellia pachyceras
CAACTTTCTATAATATTATATTTAAAATTATAACAATACATTAATATTTATATTTTTGTTTTAAAACATAAAAAAAAGTCATTATTGAAAATTTATTAGTAGAAAAGGAATCATATGAGTCAATTAATATGATATGACTATACAATCTTATGAAAAAATTAGGAAAAAACAAAAAAGAAATTTAATTTTTAAAAAATAAAAAATATATATATGTCTTATGAAAAAAATTAGGAAAAAACAAAAAAGAAATTTAATTTTTAAAAAATAAAAAATATATATATGTTGGCAGCCCGCCAACCCGCCAGTGGCGGTTGCAGCCCGCCAATAGGGGAGGGGTTGGCAGGCTGGCCCTCATTATCGGTATTATTTAATGTTAATTCTATCATTTTTATATTTTTATTTCAATTTTTTTATTTTTTATAATTATTTTATTTTTTATTTTTATTATTTTTTTATCATTTAATGGTAGTATAGTTGGTTTGACCTACATTGCCTATTTCTAATTCACAACACCTTTTTCAAATTGAAAACCAAAAAAACCTAAAACTAAAAACTAAAAACAAAAACTAGTTTCTGTTTTTAAAAATTTTGAAACTTAAAACTCAAAACCACTCCGAACGGGGTCTTAATTAGTTCACCACTTGCAATTGGGTGTAAGGATATCCGGTCAAAAAAAAAAACAGTCGGATTTAAGGCTACGTTATCAATTATTAAATAGGTAGTGTGTACATAGACTACCTCTGATTGTTAAATATAAGAGTTTATTATTTTTTTAGAGAGACTAAAAAAAGATAAATAAAGTATTTAACTATAATATATATTCTCAAATGTATATATGTATCATTAAATTATGGACTCGTTTGGAAATGTGGTAGAGAGGTACTTTCACACAAGTCAAAACAAATATATGAAGAAGATTATCTCATTTTACGGAAAAACACTGTTGAACATGCATTTAGGCCTGAAAACGCTGAGTCAAACAGGCACTATATATCAATTTATCAGTCAGGAAAATTATTTTAAAAAATGATAAATAGATTGGTTAATTAATTTCCTTAATATTTTCAAAAAAAATCAAATGACTATTATATTGAGAATCAAGTGTAATATATACATACTCCTCTGAAACTTAATATAGAAGATAATTGAAGAGTTAATCTTGATTCTATATATAAAGTTTATTTTCCATATTTATCAACTTTTTTCTTCAAATTGCCTACTCTCTTAACAATAATTTTAAGTACTATTTATTTGTTTTATATCTCAAATAATTTTATTTTTAATCAAATTGCCAGGTCCAAGTAGCCTCCTCTTTGACTCCCAATCCATGTAATATTCCTCGGAGGTAATATTTTTGGAAGGATAATAATATGAAAAAATTAAGGATGAATCTCTAATTGGAGAATTTATTAACCAATAAGACCTGAATGGATATATAACATTGAAAGGAAAAAATAAATTTACTCTTAAACTTTAAAAACAGATGGCTCCTCATGTCCTCCCGTGCTCCTTTTCGGTAGAGATGGGAATAGGTTAGACCCCTATCAGGTGGTCTACGGCCTGACCTGTTTAGGACCTTACCTGGCCTGGCCTATTTATTAAAAAGGCTAGGTTAAGGCATCTTTAAAGGTCTAATTGTATAAATAGATCATGCCTATTTTCTTAAAGCATAGCCGGTAAGCCTTTAAGCTGGCTGCTTATATATAAAATAAATATAATTATATGATGCAAATAACACTTTTATATTTTTTAAATCCAAATTTTTATATTAAATACTTACATCTAATAAATATAGTAGACTTAAAACCTACCTTGAGGCCTTTTAAAAGGTGTACAATAATAGACTTAAAGCTTACTTTGTGGCCTTTCGAAGGCTCAGGCCTGATCCTAAAAAAGCCTATATTCAGACTCAGGCTCAGGCTCAGGCTCAACGTTTTCATTACAGGCTCAGACCTATTTAATCAAAGTCTAGCCTGGCCTATTTCCATGCCTACTCTTCGGCATCCATTGGGCTTTAGGCTACATTATTTTGAGGTGAATATATTTTTATGTTAATGTATTCTAGTTGAATATAATTTATGTCTATGTATTCTGAATAATACTCTAATTTATTTATTCTACAATAATCCTCAAGGATGATAGATGGCATTGTATTATTTGACTATTACGTCTATAAATTCACAACATATGTCTTCAAACTCTCAACCGTGATCTGTTTAAAACCACACATAGCTCTCAAAAAGAACTTGATGTAACCTTTAGTGAGTGCTTATTTGAGAGAGCGTTTGAGTTTTCAAACTTACGTTCAATAGTGTTTTCCGTAAATTGAGATAACCTTTTTCACATATTTATCTCGTCAACAGAAAAAATATTTCTCTATCACTTTCTCAAATGGGTTCTAAGTAGCCTGTATGGGAAAAAAGCTTTGATCTCATCCAGCCTTCATCAAGTCGATCCAGCAGTGGCGTTGCCATGTGTATACTCTGGAATGAATGAGATGGGATGGTCGCTGCCATACATGTGCGTGTTCCAAGGGCAATTCAGTCATTTTACGCTTTGGACGAAAACAGGGAGAATTACCCCGAGGTCGCAAGCAAAGGAATGTGTTATAAAATGGTCCTAAAAAATTGTTATTGATAAGTCGAGAAGCACAATTTACAAGTGAAGCAACTACTATTTACAATCTTTTAGAACCTGCAATTCTCCAAAAAAAAAAACAAATACCGTATGGTGCCTTGTAAGGCCCTGTTTGGATTGGAATTATAAGATAACGTTGGCGCAAGGCACTAAAGAATGCAAGGGTGGAAAATTCTTACAATAAGTAAGTACTTCCAGTTAATCACAAGTTTTAGTCTAATAAACGAGGCTAAGCATACGTGGCTCAGTTGTAATTGGGCTGATCACATTTATAATAATTCTGCCGGGGAAAAAAATTTGTCTCAAGCCTTCTCAACAGCTGGTAACGATGGACATCGGGAATCTATTTTTAAGACAAATGTTTCTGTTTCAAACTGAAATTAATTAATTTCACTTCGCTGGTCAGAGAAAGAACTGGGCAAATTTCAGTAACACTTGCTGAAAATATCAAATTCATAAATCTGTGACTCCAATTTCATTTAATAATCTCAATTCTATTCTCCGCGCGCTAAAATGAAGTTTTAAAATACTTGTGTTTTTACTCATTTTGTCGATTCTATCTATAAATTACTTTCAACATGTTTCACACAAAACAAAGAAAACTTTAAACATCATTGATTCTACTTTAAAATTCAACTATTTTCTCACTTTATCTTTATTTAATATCTACTAAATAATACATACGTTCAAACTCAACACATAATAAATGAAGAATAAAATTGTACATTTAAATGAAAAATCTAATGAAATTACTTGTAACATACGTTTTTTTATTAACTTCACTTTCACATTTAAAAAAGAGTGTGTGTGTGTAGGAGGGGGGTTTAAAAAAATATAAAAAGTAAAACCATACCATTAGATGAACAAGAAGGATGCCTGTGAGTTTTATCCACTTTAATAAAAAAATCATTTCTAATTCGACAGCAGCCCAACCAAAATTGTTAGTAATCTTTCAATTAAGTCATCTGTAGTTTAATCATAGTGTTGAATTCCACAAACTTTATTTACCTGTATAAGCGATCCTAACATATTAATAGATTAACCAAGAATGCATATAGAAACGTCAACTTCAACACCTAGTTATTTTTTAACTTTCCCCATCTTATATATCTTATCTTAATACTATTGATAATGTATTAATAACAACAACAACTATTATTGTGGTTATTCTACAGCTTCTCGATGTGATGTATTCGTTTTTTTATTTTACCAAACATTATGTTTGAACTGGCCCGATCATGCTTAAACTATTTATGAATTCTAACGTTATCTGAATTTGTTTAACCTTTCCCATCTTAAAAATCTTATCTTAATCATATTATTAATGATAATAACTATTTTAGTTTGCCTTCCATACAAGAATCATACAATATTTTAGTTAATAATAATAATAATAACTATCCCATCTTAGACTTTTGGTGGTTACTGTAATCATTTTAAATATATTAAGTTAATAAAATATTTAATCCATCAAGTTTGTCTTCATCTCGTTTTTACTAATTAAATTTTAAACCAATGGTTTTACTCTCAAGAGGTAACATGATCTGAATTTTTATTTAATTATAAAGATGATATTTTAAATTAAATGAAATTTTGAAGGATAAAAACGGACACTTTAAACTTAAGGGATTATTAGGATCACTTTTGTGAACTAGGCAAATACATGACAAGCGAAATGCACCTTTTGTTGATGATGAGGATTTTGAATTTAGTGTAGTGAGTGGGCTGAGGCTTTTGGAATGAGAAGAGGACCTGCTTCTTAAAAGCCAGTTGGGGTGCAGAAAGGTAACCTGTCATTTTATATTTTGTGTCTGTTTTAGTGCATCAGTGTGAGTTATTTGCTGTAAATGTAAATAATATGTCTTTGTTTTGTAGCTCTGCTGCTTGTCATTTGAGCTCCTTTGTAAGTGTGTAGTTTTTACATATATGAATATAACGTGTGCTCATAAACTTTCCATGTTGTAGCACTGAAAACACATAACTTGCTTTCCCCATCCCATACCCCCAAACAGCCCCGATTCACTGTTGACAAACATGCCGCAAGTGTCTGAAACTTATTGTTCTTTAGAACTTTTTGCTGGATGCAAGCTGGGTCAGAGAAATTAAAGCACCAATCCCTAACCAGTTGAAGTACCATTTGTGCTTATGAACGTAACCGACCATCGCATCTTTTCTTTTCTGAAACTCGAGTGTTGGATTCTGCAGAAAAACACCAGTTTGAAAGACAAGTGGGATTGAGCAAGGGGATTGTTAAAAGGTCAAGGTGCTGAAATTCTGTAGCCCTAATAAGATCCCATAATTCCGGCCATTGGCTAAAGCTGGTGGTAGAAGACACTGAAAAAACCAGCAGCATAGTAACTCTATTTGATTATTATTATCCGATTCAGTGTTAAAAGAAGAGGGCTTAGGTGGGGCTCATATCTTCCTCCAGTTCCATGTGCTGCTTCATCGTTTGCCTCCCCAAAAGCCATTCCTGCTCTTACTGAGACAAAATTCTTCTCACATATTTACCTCGGACTCTGTGTCTGTTCTCCCAACGGACTATCCAAACAAGCCCAATGTAATGTAATATTTAATTGGAATTGTATTCTTTACATCATGATATAGATAAGCAATGCATATCTCATAGGACAACCCGCTTGTATAAAATTTTGCTTAATTAAGAATATGTAATTAAATAAGTAGAGTATATCATGAATGGTTATACAATAAAATTTTTTTTAATCTACATAAACACACACACACGTGGAAATAGGTTAGGTCATGCCAGACTTTGTTCAGCCATGAGCCTTCAGAAGGTTTGATCTAGCTTAAAGTCCTTTTAAATGCATACTCACGGTATGAGCATTTAAAATAATGTATCATATTTCTTATCTTGAACGCTGTATATATAGGTTTTAAACCTACTAAAACTTATATTTTATGTAGTTTCAAAGTCTATATATTAACTAATGAAATGTTCTAAATAGGCTTTGACCCTATTAAAAGATTACATGGAGTCAAACATATCAACCTACAAGCTTGTAGGCTAGGCTTTTACAAGAAAAGTTTTGGTCTATTTAAACAAGTAGATCTTTAAATAGGTTTGAAGTCTAATAATTTTGTTAAGTAGACCAGACTTCGTTAGGTTTTAATCAGACCAAAGCCGTAAGCCCTACTACTTTTTCACAATATAAAAAATAACTCCTCACATATTTATTGACTTAGTTTAGGCCTATATAATTTGGTGGAACAGCCGCCATTATCAATACTATATATCACAATTCTCTTCTCGTTCTTTCTCCATCTTTAGCATTTTCTTTCCATTGACCCTTTATTCTTCTGGGAGTCTGTACTTTCATCAAGATATGAATGGACGCTGCAGTAACTGTGTCGCTGAAAGGCGCTTGGCTGGATTTCTTTCGAAGCATAATTGCAGAAACTCTTTACCCTCTTCGGACAAATCTTGTGGTATTTCAGGATCTCGCCTGTTCAAACAAACTTACGGTTGACCTCCCACTGCTCTTATAAAATGATTTTACTTTAGTGACATGTTTTAGTATAATTGAACCATCCATGTGTGTGTGTGTGTATCAGAAACGATGTTTAATTAAGATGCACTTGTAACATGATACCTAATTAAATGTTAGCCCTTAGCACCTTATTTATCAACCTAATTAGTGTGTGTTTGCTTGCTTCAGAAGAAAATGAAAGACAATCATGTGAAGCAATGTAATATCATCTACATATTGAAGAGTGTTATACCCAATCAAGATCAATCCATGGCCGCTGCCCTGTGAACATTTCAATGATTACACAACCCAAGCTCCATATATCAGCCCTATAAGCTTCACCCGAACTGCTATATTTTTTATTTTGAAGAGTCTGCATGAGAAATTAACATGGTTCATTAATTAGAAATATTTAGTAGATCATGATGATGCATATAGAGTATGAACATGCACATATATTATATGTATATGTATATGTATGTATATGCACACACCTCTGGAGCCGCATAATGTGAAGTCCCCCACATGGAGTGACTGCCCATGGAATCATTTACCTGTTCAACACAGAAAAGCCCCTTAGCCATGTTTACTCGTAGAGAGTATCATATCAGGAATGAGTTTCGGCGCTAATTTTAATGATGGGTATCATGGTGTCCATGGTTGCGGTAAGATCTGAATCGTTCAGATACAGTTTCAATAATCTAAAATTAAAATGTTCAACTAATAATTTGAAAATAAAAATCATTTTCTGAGAACTGACAACCAAGAGATGATCTTTATTTTATAGTCTATACACATTAAAGTTTATTAGATTTAGATGGTTCACAATCGCTATCAGAGAATCCCATTATTCTATGGGTGTTAAAAATGGAATGAAGAAAACAAATGAACTGATGTGAGGTGCGGGCTGGGATTTCATGTCAAAGAAAGTAATTTTCTTTTCAAGAGGGTCATTCAAATTTCCATATGCATGTTGGCGGGAGGAAAAAACATTATTGAATAAGTAAGGAGGACAGAAGTCTTGAAGGAATAAGGGTATCTTAGAATTATTTCAGAAAATAATTTTTAGTATACTAATAGGCGAGGAGGTCACTTTCGATTTCCCCCTTTTTAATTCGGGTAAGATATTGTTTGGTGCAATTAGAAGAAAAAAACGCTCAAAATTTGCTAATTAAGTCAACTGCTGGTAATGCAATTGTAAAAAAGAATTGCAAGCAATTGATTAGTCTACTAGGTGAAATAGGAGACATGTATCCATGTACTTACATGCTTAGCCATACCAAAGTCAATAAGCTTTACGAAGCCGTAAGAATCAACAAGTATGTTATCAGGCTTGATATCCCTATATAAGCAAAAAAGGTAAATGGAAAAAAAAGTTGAATATGGATATGGACCATATACTTGAAGAGTATAATAATTAGGCAAAATCGCAAGAAAACATTAACTTGCAGTTACTTGATCCTATAACAAAACTTCAATTATTTGTGTATGGGACGCCACCCATTATACAAGGCTCTCATCATGTAGGGTTTAAAGAGAGAAAGATGTACGTTGCCTTATCCCCACAAGTGGATGAGCTATTTCCAAAGCCCTATACTTGTGTGTGTTTTGCATAATTTGCTTTTAAGATGCACCAGTGCATTATAAGTAGGTGAATGTATATATTACCTGTGGACTACTCTTGTGGTATGTAAGTAAGCCAATGCAGAGAGAATTTGTATAGTGGTATCTTGAACGAAACGTTCTCGGAAAGCACCTTTTTCACTTATGTACTTTGTTAGACAGACACATGAAAGGAACTTATTATGGCTACTCAAGAAACCAGTAATTGATTATGAATAATTTATGCTTATGGCTCCATGAATGAGTACACAACTTACTCTTTCATTGCCATAATACTTCACTATATTTGGATGTTCCAATCGGCTAAGAATTTCAATTTCCTAAATACAAAAACACACTTTATTTAGCCCGGTATCGTATAATGAAGTGTGCGAGTTTTGTTTTGTTGTTTTTAACTCGTATACTTTGTTTTTGATATTATCTACCAATAAATCTCAACTTTTTAAGAAATTAAACAACATAATCACTTTACGGTTTAGAAACTATGCATGTTACATGAATCTTTCTCAGGAAACTGAAAATATATATATGAATAGTAGCTCAGAATTTCTTTTCTCTATTTCTTCTCTTCTATTCAATTGAATACCTGAAAATCTTGTTGTTCAATTATGGAAACTTCAGTATTGGAGGATACAAATGCAGGGAAACATTGTAATAAAAGACATACCTTAGTTAGAGATCTTATGTTGTCAAGATTGTCAGGGTTTTTTAGTTTCTTTACTGCACATAAGTCTCTGGTTACCCTGTCAAAATCAAAAAACACAAGTTTTTGATGTGCGCACAAGTGTCTAAACAATTCATTAATTCTTGACTAAGATCAAAATGATGAAATTAAGGAACTAATTAGATCAAATTATCAAGTTGGTTCCAGAATTTTACACATAAATACCTGTTAGAGGCAACATAAACAAATGCGAATCCACCACCCCCAATCGGAGGATCCCATATTTCCCATTGGCTAAAATTTGAGGTACAAAAGACTGAATTATTAGCAACATCATGATTGTGTTGATGAACCAACTCAGTGTTCAAAGAAGAAACGGCCCCAAATTCTGCTGCCCCACTAGAAGGGATTGAATTATTAGCAGCATCAGTATTGAAAGAAGAGGCTTGGGTGGGGCTGGTATCTTCTTCCGCTTCCATGGGCTGCTTGATCACCAAAGCAACCATTACATTTCAGAACAAGTTCACAAAAGCATGTTCATCAGTAAAGTATAAGAAATTGTATAACATAAACGCATACAACATCAAAAAAGTGTTTTTAGCTGCATGAATCACACGATGCCATTGTACTCTATCGTGGACTAGATCTGGATAAATTATTAATCAAAAGATTTCTCTCTATAATTCCATTAAGTATGCACTTGTCTTTCCTTTGCCTCTTCTCATACGATTTCATGCAGTTTCATCAACCCTCATTACCATTACCGATGCCTCCAATGACCTATTTTGAACATATAAGGCCGAATCGTACGGATTGTATAACATACATACATAAGTGGCAGAATGAAGTTAGGCTATGCATGGCAACTAATTAAGGGATATAATTGACAAGGCTCTAGAAGGGAATGATTGTTAAGAGAGGGAAGAAGCGGCGCACCTTGATTCTGTCGAGTAGCTCTACTATGAAAGCAAGCACAACGAAGAAGGAGAGCATAAGAGAGAAACACACAACACAGAGATCTCCGGCGGATGAGGATAATAGACGTAAGACGATGTAAAAGGCAGGAAAAGTTGGAGTATCCTTTGGGAGGTGATAGCCAAGAAGGCCCTTATTGTTTCTCTTGTGTGTTACGTTGATATAAAGGGAAGCAAGCACTGCTGAGATGAGTATGAGAGGGTAATTCACGTCAAATGGCTTCAGACTCTCAACCATGATCTGTATAAAACCACAGATAGCTCCCAAAAGGAACTTGATGGAGCCTTTTAGTAAGTAGCCTGTCTGGAAAAGAACACTTTGATCTCATTCAGCCTACATCAAGTCGATCCACCAGTGGCGGCGTAGCCATGTGCATGTGTGTACTCTGGAATGAATGAGATGGGATTTTCGTTGCTTTATATGTGCGTGTTCCAAGGGCAATTCAATCATTATACTCTTTGGGGAAAAAAATATCACCGTATGGTGCCTTCTAAGCCCCTTTTTATTAGAATTATATAAATGATGACGTTAAGGGTAAGTCAGAACCAAACTCCTCTCATAGTAACCTCGTAGATCATAAAGCATATAGAAAAAGTAAGTTGTACAGCTAACCCAAAGAGACACTAAAGAATGCATAGGCGGAAAAGTCTTACAATAAGTAAGTACTAGTATTTAATCACAAGTTTCAGTCTAATAAACAAGGCTAAACTTACGTGGCTCACTTGTAATTGGACTGATTACATTTATAATAATTCTGCCGGACAAAAAAAAAATCTCTCAAGCCTTCTCAACAGTTGGTCAACGAAGGAAAGCGGGAATCTATTTTGAAGACACAAATGTTTCTGTTTCAAACTGAAATTAATTTCACTTCGCTTGTCAAAGCTACCAAGAAAATGTGAAAAGATGTAAAAGTGATTCGAAATTTAAAAACCCCACAGTAGATATTAGTACCTCAATTATCTTTACGAAATTACAATGAAAGGATAAAAATGCCCCTAAATAAAAAAATAAAACGCTTTAACCACCGGCGGGCCCACTTTATAAGATCAGACTTAACACAAAATAAATGAAGAGTAAAAATGCACATTCAAATGAAAAATCTAAAGAAGTGACTTATAAATATCATCAAATAAAATCTTTTTTCCCCTATAAATTGGGCCATATAAGAATTTAATTAAGTATTTACTCCAATTCATTGGTACATATATAACAACAATATTTTAATATATATATATATATATCAATTTCAAACTTCATAGCTTATTTATTACCCTTCATTAAACAATTTTGCCACATTAAAGCCCGCCTACCAGAAAATCGGCGGTGGAGGTCTGGTCACCGCCAAGCCAACAAGAGGGTTGAGGTAGCTCTTTCTTTGTTTTTTTTTTGGAAGAAAAAAAGGTGAGGGGCAATATGGTAAAAGGGAACATTTCCAGATTCCGTTTTAGCATGTGTAGACTGATTTGATATTATTAAAATTTTTGTTATTTTGAAATTTTCCAGGCATTTTTCTGTCATTTTGACAATAGAATTTGTGGGCCGAATTTTAGTCTGACTCACCTTTATTCTCAAAAAAAAATTCTTCTTCGAATCCTTCAATATCAAGGTCATGTTTCGTATATACTTTTTTTATTAACTTCATTTTCATATTTAAAAAAAACAGAGAGAGAGAGAGAGAGAGTGTGTGTGTGTGTGTGTGTTTTTTTTTTTTGGGTTAAAAAAAAGTAAAACCATACCATTAGATGAACAAAAAGGAAGACTGTGAGTTTTATCCACTTTAATAAAAAAAATCATTTCTAATTCTGCCCAACCAAAATAATTAGTAATCTTTCCATTAAGTCATCTGTAGTTTAATTTTTTTGATCAAAATCTGTAGTTTAATCATAGTGTTGAATTCCACAAACTTTATTTACTCGTATAAACCATCCTAAGATATTAATAGATTAACCAAGCATATACGCAGACACGCCAACTGCAACAGCTAGCTATTTTTTAACCTTCCCCATCTTATATATATATATATATATATATATGTTATTAATAATGTATTAATAACAACAACAATAACTATTATTGTGGTTATTCTACAGCTTCTCGATGTGGTGTATTTGTTTTTTTATTTTACCAAACATTATGTTTGAATTGACCCGATCATGCTCAGGCTGTTTATGAATTCTAACGTTATCTGAATCTCTTTAACCTTTCCCATCTTAGATATCTTATCTTAATCATATTAATAATGTATTAATAACACCAACAACTATGGTAATTGTACAGCTTCTCAATGTGATGTATTCGCTTTTTTTTTTTATATATTTTACCAAGCATTATGTTTGAACTGGCCCGATCATGCTCATGCTGTTTATGAATTCTAACATTATCTAAATTTTCTTAACCTTTCCCATCTTAGATATATTATCTTAATCATATTAATAATAATAATAACTATTTTAGTTTGCCCTCCATACAAGAATCCCGAGACTTTTTTGTGGTTAATGTACAGCTTGTTGAAGTGATGTAATCACTTTAAATTTATTAAGTTAATTCAATATTTAGTCCATCAAATTTGACTTGATTTCGTTTTTGACCTATCAAATTTTAAACCAGTAAAAAGGTAACATCATCTGGTATTTTATCTTATTATAGAAATGATATTTTAAACAAAATGAAATTTGAGGGATAAAAATCGATGGCCTTCGAATTAAGGGATTATTAGGATCACTTTTGTGAACTAGGTAAATACATGACAAGCGAAATGCACCATTTGCTGATGATGAGCATTTTGAATTTAGTGTAGTGGGTAGGGGCTGAGGCTTTTGGAACGAGAAGGGGACCTGCTTCTTGAAAGCCATGTTGGGGTGCAGAAAGGTAGCCTTTCATTTTATATTTTGTGTCTGTTTTAGTGTATCAGTGTGAGTTATTTGCTGCAAATGTAAATGTTGTGTCTTTGTTTTGTTGCTCTGTTGATTGTCATTTGAGCTCCTTTGTAACTGTGTAGTTTTTACATATATGAATATAACGTCGTGTGCTCATAGTTAACTTTCCATGTTGTAGCAGTGAAACACATAACTTGCTTTCCCCATCCCATACTCCCAAACAGCCCAGATTCACTGTTGCCAAACATGCCGCAAGTGTCTGGAACTTTAGTTCTTCAGAACATTTTGCTGGGTGCAAGCTGGGTCAAAAAAATTGCATTTGGCCATCCCATTAAAAAAATTTAAATAAGTAGTTAAGGAAGTGAGGAAAAGAAGCGCTTCGACCCTCCTGTTTTGTGCTGCTCAATTTCATGACCAGGCCAACCGCAGCTTTCTTGAGTTGAAGTGGCCACTGGAATTCTTATTTTAATTCACTTACAGTTCCCGTTCTCCTAAAAAAACGTAGTAATAGCTCCATATATATTTTATCTACACAACACACACGAAACTTCTCGGTGTCTTTACGAGGGACGATTCTGTCATTTCACGTGCCCCAAATGGTTTGAAAACACACCCCACACATTTATAAAGTTGGAAAACACACATTTTTCTTTTCTGAAACTCATATTAGAATCTGCAGAAGAACACCAGATTGTTAAAACGACAAGGTGCTGAAATTCTGTAGCCCCAATAAGATCCCATATTCCCGGCCATTGGCTAAAGCTGGCGGTAGAAGACACTGAAAAAACCAGCAGCATAGTAACTCTGTTGATTATTTTTATCCGATTCAGTGTTAAAAGAAGAGGGCTTGGGTGGGGTTCATATCTTCCTCCAGTTCCATGTGTTGCTTCATCGTTGAAGCAACCATTGTACCACCTCATGTACTCAACATAACCAGTTGTTGATATTTTTATGGAAGATTAAGAAAAACTAAATATATATTTTTTAAAAGCATTTATTCATGTGTTATAATTATAAAATATATATCAACTGGTAATGTAAATTAGTTTAAAGAAAAATAATGTAAATATAAATTCTTTTAAGTGATATATTTAACTTCGCCAATCTTCAACTAAAAAATGTGAGTTAAGTCAATCCGCCGGTTGTGTAACCATGGAGAGTAGATGGTCGTTAAGGGATGCATGTTTCAAGGGCAACTCAGTGATTATGCTTCTTACAAACATTTCCTAACAACGGCTAGCGAGTCAACAAAGGAATGCGTGGCAACCGAATTTTCTTTTCCTCTTCTTCCTTTTTAACTTTATAAATGTTTCCGTTTCAATTTTCATGGACAAATCAATATTGAAGGAGCTATAATCTTAATTTCTTGTATAATACATATATTCTTGGGAAAATTTCAAAAAAAAAACATAGACACATAAATATATCACAATCATGAAATCAGTCTTGTAAAGATATTTCCTCAATTCTTAATATAAGGATCAGACAATTGGTTCATTTCGATCATAAATATAAACCTCAATTTACTTTATCTCTTAAATTTATAATTTTCTATCTAAAAGTATTCTTATTAATTATGTATATTAAAAGTTTTCATTAAAAGGTAATTATAATTCACATTATTAACAAAGGTATTTTAAGAAAGCAAAGACCCATTTATTATAAATGATTAGCTTAAACTAATTTTTTTAATATCATCAAATTAGTTATCTAAATCTTATATTAAGGATATAATGTAATGTAATATTTAATTGGAATAGTATTCTTTAGTCTTTACCATCATGATATGGATAAGCGATAGTACAGATCTCATACGACAACCAGCTTGTATAAAATTTTGCTTAAATAAGAACAAGTAATTAAATAGATAGAGTATATCATGAAGGGTTATACAATAAAATATTTTTTAATCTATATAAATGCACACCCACTAATAGATGTGAAAATATGTCAGGGTAGGCTAAACTTTGATCAGCCATGAGCCTTTAGAAGGTTTGACCTATCTTAAAGTGCTTTTAAATGTCTACTTGTGATGTAAGTATTTAAAAGGCATCATATTTCAAGCCTTAAAGGTCGTATATAGGCTTTAAACCTATTAATGTCTACATTTAATGTAGTTTCAAAGTTTATATATTTACTAATGAAATACTCTACATATGCTTTGACCCTATTTAAAGACTACACGGAGTCAATCATGCCAAACTCATCTAAAGGTTTGTAGGCTAGGCTTTTACAAGAAAAAGTTTGATCTATTTAAACAAGTAAACCTTTAAATAAGTTTGAAATCTAACACTTTTGTTAAATAGACCAGACTTTATCGAGCCTTAACCAGGCTGTAAGCCCTGTTTAGAGGTCTAGCCTATTACCCACACACATATGCATGCGTATATAACTACACACATGTGCGCGCGCGCGTATTTGACACCCATCATCAGCATTCTACGTATGTAACTATATATATATCTGTATGCCCATTTGACACCCATCATCAGCATTCTGTGTTATTTTATAACTCATCTATCTGTCTATTTGTCTATATAATATGTGCCAACCCATTTCATTTTTTGCACTCACACTATTACCCCTTCCAAAATTTCTTCACAATTGCCATGAGAGACCCTCAAGAATTGCAGCTTTCCACAATTGGTATGTCAAAATTCTCATCTTTTACACACTCATACTATCATCTCTCTTCTCTTCATATATACGCGCGCGCGCACACACACTCTCATACGTGTACATATCTCAGAGATATGCTTCAATGGCATAGCTATATTGATGTTCAAAGCTTTTTAACTTGCATTCATGAAAAATAATGCTTGCTTGAAATTGAACTGCCTGCATGTATATGAATGATGCAGCAGAGGGATAATACGGTTCCCCGACACAGTGGCGGACCTAGGACCCTGATTTAGGGAGTGTGAACTATTTTTTTAAAAAAGATAATACAATTTATGAAATCGTACAAAATCATAGAAATTGCGTACCTTACAATTGATCTTTACGCGATTATTTCATCATTTGAAATTGTTGAATAATCAACTCATTATCAACAGTACTGAAAATATCTCTTTCAATAAAAGTCACCAAACAAACTAAACAATCATTCATCCATGCATCTCCCATTCGATAAAATAGCCGATTTTTCACAATCTTCATAGCAGAAAATAATCTTTCTATCGTTGCTGCAGCAACAGGTAAAAACATTGCTAACTTCAAAAGATGGTAAACTTTTCCATTTCCTAAATCAAGAATCAAAATAATTAGATTATTTCATTATATGAATGCACAAATAAATAAATAAATTAGAACTGCAAATAATTTAGATAAACGATTTGTTTAACATAATAGCATTTACTAGGATTAGAAAATTATGTTATAAAAGAACAAGTGATTTAGGAATTGAGACCACATGAATCTTATAAATTTGTATTTGAAATTGAAACCACATTCTAATATTATATACTTAGCAACTCATACAAAATAATCATAAAAGACAAAAGGGAAGATCATGGTTCACGAATTGAAAAAGCAATACGTGGAAAAAGGGAAAATGTAAAACGCAAAAGGACAAAATCAATCTGTAACTCTGGTTGAAATTGAGATAAAATCTATTCACACGAAAACCAATTAGATAAAGACAAAACGAAAAAGCAACTCAAAGGTGAATATTGAAAAAGCGATCTGTGAACAAAGAAGAAAACTAACCACGCAGTCCACCGGCAAATGCAGAGAAGCAGATCCACTCTGGAAACTGGAAACATATATCAATGGCGTGGCGTACAGAACAGAAACGAAGGAGTATACTCACAGTCATAGAGAAGCAAATCTGGAATAGAGAAGCAGCCACGCAACCAAACACAGCACGACGCAACGGACAGCGGACGGGTCGATGAGGACGATTGGACGGTGGACTAATACACACAACTTCACAAATCCAAAGGTTTCAACCGAACGATTGGATCTGGAAGACCGAAGGGTGGGTTATTCCTTTTCTTTCTTCTTTTTTTGCATTTTTACTTGAAATTTTAGATACTTTTAAGCCCGTCTTGTAAGAAAATTATTTTAAATTGAGTTTAGTCTTTACATATTTTAAACATGTTTTTAGAAGATTTTGGGCTAAAATTTAGTGGTTCAAGATAAATGAAATTTATTGTTGATATATTTGGAGAAGAATTTGAGTAAAAATTTAGTGGTTCAAAATTAGTAAATGAGTGGGTGCAAAATAAATCACATAGTACTAATATATACTTAATTTTCTAGAAGTCAGTGTTGCGACTGCACTCGGTGAACCCAACGTAGGTCCGCCATTGCCCCCACATAAAGTCCGATCATTTCTAATAGTACATGAAACAAGGGCATCATTCTTTGATAAATCCCAGTTTTAGAATATAGAATATGACCACCTATATATAGCTAATGGATCGATCTTTTGTATTGTTTTCTCAGAATCCGATGGAGCCAAAGGCAAGAGTCCAAATGGTGATACTGAGTCTGATGCAGCCAAAAAGAGAAATCAACGCTGGTTAAGAATAGCCTTGTATGTTGTCTGTGTCTTGCTGGGCCAATCAGCTGCAACACTATTAGGAAGGCTGTATTACCAAGAAGATGGGAACAGCAAATGGTTGGGAACGCTTGTCCAGCTTGTGGGTTTCCCTATTCTCCTCCCCTTGTACTCTATCCCTGCATCCAAACACGCCTCTGCAACAAA
>JANTPZ010006168.1:0-16485 GCA_025593235.1 Vachellia pachyceras
AGGATGGGATCCAGCATGGCAAGGAAGAAAGGTGTCGCACTTAAGGGGTGGTCCTTGAGAAGAAGAGCGGATGAATCTGTTGGGACATAGCCTTCTTCTTCTGAAGGTTCAGAAGTTTCTAGAAGCTTCTGGAGAGAGAAGAAGCCAGAATGGGTTAGGATTCGCATCAAGCGATGAATGTTTGGGGATTTAGAAGGATGGATTTGGAGGGATGAGATGAGAAGGGGAAGAGGCATGGGCTTCCCATGCTTGTGAATGATCTCTGGGATGTTTAACTCTATCGCAGACTTGAGACACGTTGAGTTTATAAAGCTGAGGGTGTGGTTCCATATATGGGTTTGAGCGTTAAGGAGCCTTGTTGCTCCAAGCTCTTTGTTTTCTGATCCCATGACTTTCGATTGTTGCTTGGTGAAGGCTGTGATTGGAGTTGATTTATAGGTGAGCAAGTAATTTTTTTATTATCATCACTACGGCTACTATTACCTCTCCTCCTCCAATCCTAAATACAATTTGAAGAGATTAAAATTAATTAAGTTAGTTATTTATAAAAAGTACGTATTTTTTTTATCTAAAGTACCCTTTTTTATTATCATTAACGTTGAAACTATTCTTTCGATAGAGAAACACTTATAGCTCGTTTGGTACGCAGAATTTATTTTAATTACTACCAGAAAAATGCCTAAACCCTAAATCCGTCGTTAAATGGCTATTTTCCATCGTTAAAATGAGGGTCGCTAAAATAGTCATTTAGCGATGGATTTTTCCGTCCCTAAATGACATTTTTCTGGTAGTGTGATGGATATGGAACTGAAAATGGAAGTGGATATCTAAATGCAGTTTAAAAATATGTTTTGTATGTCATGAAAATGAAGCATGGGTTTTTATATGAAAAGACCTAAAAGCCCTTCAAAATTCAAATTTTTTTTATTTTCTCGTAGATTTAAAATGAATTCCATTTATTTTTGTTTAATTCCATGCATTTTGTCCAATTACATGGATTTTTGTCCAATTCCATATCTTACCTCATGGAATTGATTTCCATGTATTTTGATTGAATTGGCTTTCATATGGAAGCCAATTCCATGGTACTAAACAAGCTCTATCGTGGAAATGATTTTCATTTACATATCAACCCACCCCAATTCCATGATACCAAACAAGTCATTAATATATACCATCGATAGTTTTTAGGATATAAATTGAGAACAAGGTGAATTGAAGGTGGGAAAAGGTATAAAATTTCCCTTTTCCGTGGGCCAAAGCAAGTAGGAGTTGTCCAAATTGTTGAAGATGTTTTTGGGCGTATAGATTATTTATTGACAGACAAGAAGGAATGGATGATGTGGAAGATGTGATTTACTTTGTCTTGGATGGACGTTGAAAATTGATACTGATGTGAGAGGGTTCAAATTAAACAGGAGAAAATTATTGAGGGTGGACAGTGAATAAGAGATAAGGATGTGGTATTAAAACCTAAAAGAGAATGCATGCCACGTTGCGAATCCTTTCCTCCTTTGGAACGAGTAGACTAATAATATTTTGGGAGATTTACGATAAATTCCATAGAAAGGAGTTATTTATGAAAAGGTTTAAGAGGTTATCAATAACAAGTCGAGGAGTACCATTGTCCAGTGAAGCAGCTGCCATTGACAACCCCTAGGGCCTTTTTATAAATAACTTCATTCTATGTGACCTTACAATAAATTCCCTGCTACTTTTCACTCTTCAATTACTTTTAGATTTTTTTTCCTTTTTCTGGGCCGTAGTCTACTTTTGAGATATGAAATTTATATTTAATATCGATATTGATTATGTTTTTCCTTAAATTAGATATTTAGATGCATCCATGAGGATACATGCACAGTGAGATTTATTTAATGCTCTGAAAATCACTCAACTATGGGAGATGCATGATAAAGATATATATATATAGAAAATATGATATATATATATATATATATATATAGGGATCAATTCACTAAATTCTTGTTTGGTTTCTTGAAAATAATTGATGGTTATTTTTTAAATTTAAATCATCAAAAGAGAAGTAAATTCAGTAAAGAAAGAAACAAAGGATACACTCTCTGATGATACAGAATAGATAAAGAACCATGCTAATTTTTCCTATATGATACTTGCATTTATTTTATGATTCCTGGTGTTGATTTTGAAATATATAATTATTTTTAAAATTTGAAAAAAATTCAAGAATACTTCAAATTTGTCCATCTTGGTTTTAAAAATAAACAATAATAATTATGTACTTCACCCATTAGATTATTAGACTAAAATTTTTTAAAAATTCTAAATTGCAAAATTTACTTTTCATAATTTTAAATATTATTGCGCTTATTATGCCCCCTCCGGGGGGCCAATTTTTCCCTCACTTTACCAATGGTTATGATGAAAATCATGGTGCGATTCACTCTGCATATAGTTGATGGCGTGATTAAAATCTAATCTCGTTATATATGAAACTCATGGTGATAAATAACTTTAATCACGTTACTCAGTAGCAGGGGTTATTTTGACACCTTTTGCGATGAAGTGATAAACTCATTTTGGCATCTATATAAAGAAAATTTAAAAGGGAGAATTACTTTAAAATCCTGCGCTACGAATTAATTACTTTAAAGTCCCTAATATGTTGTTAATGGTAGCTGTTTCACTTATCAATAGTGCTCCTCAATTTGTTATTAATAACCTCTAAGACTTTAAAGTAATTAATTGACTTTAAAGTAATTAATTCCCTATGACGGGAAGTAAATACAATTCTTCCAATTTATAATCAAGCAGGGAAAGACAAATGCAAAAGGGTCATGATTCTTTCGGATCCTTGTCAGTTGTTAGACTAACAATCATCTATATATATATATATATATCAGCAAGTGATATGCACGTTTTAATTCGAAAGATCGGGGGATAAAAACATCCGTAAATTAATTAGAGAATGAGACCTGCAATTACACTCCTATGATAGTTTAGTTGCATGCTATGAAAATTCAGTTGTATAATGTGAAAATTTAATTACATATAACATGGAAGGTTAGTCACATAATCTGAAAGATCCCGGTTTAAAATTAATTTACCAATGGGAGATTTATCCCCAATTCTCCTTTTTAATTTTGAATCTCAAGTTTTTGCCGTATGAAGACTTCAGCTTATGTAAATCTTTAGTGATTTTTTCAGA
Source organism: Vachellia pachyceras (assembly GCA_025593235.1). Taxonomy (NCBI): domain Eukaryota; kingdom Viridiplantae; phylum Streptophyta; class Magnoliopsida; order Fabales; family Fabaceae; genus Vachellia; species Vachellia pachyceras. The sequence goes on from JANTPZ010006168.1 coordinate 3,191, forward strand.
AAAGGATGTATGTGCAATAAAAATGCTTTATTATAAATATTGAAAATGATAGTGCAAAACCTCATCAAAAATGATAATGCAAACAATTTGCAATATCTTGGTTAATTAGTACACTACTTAGTACAGAAAAAGATCATAAGTATGTGTTGAGTTTAGTGGAATAAGTTAGTGTCTTCTAATATGACTAATCAAGATTGAATCCCCATTAAAGTATACCTATGATTTACCAAAAAAATAATAAAAATGTCAAATAATTACTAAATGAGAATGCCTGACCGTCAAATAATTGCTATTTGTTACTTTTTCCATAAAACTGTGAAGTATTTGTATATATTTTTTAAATTTGTATATAGGGGCCACTCAAGCGACCCATCCATTAAGATTATATATAATAACTGGCCAAAAACATTCAAACACACGTAAACAATAAAGTGAAAATTTGATATTATAAAATCTACATACATTCAACCAAAATTCCAATGTCCAAAATCTATATATACAAAAGCAATACAAGTCGTTGTACAATGAAAGGACCTTTAACAAAGCATCTGGGCAAGAGTGCATGGAGTTTTTGGTGAAGTTTCTTTCTGTAGATGTATTTAAGGTAAAATTAATCTTTTAATCATATAATTTAAATTTGATTATAGCTTCGTTTTTACACTTTAATTTGTTATAATTCAATCCCTATAATTTAAACTATTTAAAATTTAGTCGTTATATTTTAGAAAATAAAATCATATATATTATGAATGTTATATGTCTATAAATGATAAAATAGTTAAAATCTAAAACCATAAATGAGTTGCAATGAACCGGAAATTAATAGATTGAGTTATAACCTAATCAAAACTATATGACTAAGTTATACCAAATGAAAGTGTAGGCTAAGTTCCAATCAAAACAAAGATTATAGGAATTAGACAAGTAATAAATATCCTATTGGCAAAAAAGTAATAAATATCTCGTTAATCATTCATTCAGGCTAAGTATGTCCATTTTTTATTATTAACAAATTACTGATTACTTGTCTTTTGAATACATATATTGAAAGTTGTGAAGGCAATATTTTGTTATAACTAGTACATTCTCGATGCGTAACGGATAACATTGTAATTATTAGTAAGTGAGGAACTAGAATACGATGGTGTTTTGAAAATGCAATTCTTGGTTCATGACATTTGACAGTGTAAAATATTTTTTACAATAACATTCGATACTATATCTACATGATACCTACAGTTAGATTTGATATTTCGATTTTAAATAGTCATGTTACAAAATAGAATTTACCATACATGAAGAAGACATATAATAAATATAAGTAAAGTGAATAATATGTGTGAAGACTACAAAACATATAAAAATTAAACAAACTATAATATCATCTAAACTGGTCAATTAATGTTGCATTATAATACATAAAGGTTTAAAAAGATTATCACTACTTGTATCTCCTATGAATCCCATATGAGTTGCAAATGTTATGATCAATTATGATCAAAATGGAATTTTTTTGAGATATGTTGATTAAAAAAAGAATTTTATTAAAATTTTGACAGTTTCTTAACTTATAGATTTATGCTCAAAAAGTTTGGGAACTAATTTAACTTAGTGAAAAAACAAATGTATACCTGATTATGACCTATATGTTTTCATTTTATTCTCAATAAATTACATTATCGGTATGTAGTTTTGTTATCAATTTTATTTTAATGTGTTTGTTAACTGTAAAAGTGAACTCAAGGATAGGAATAATTGTATCCTCTTTTTAAAGTATTTAAATTAGTTTGTTTTAAAAAAATCTTCTAAAATGTTGAAAAAAATCATACAAAACAAAAAACAATAATTGCCAATGAGGACATGCACTTCATAGCATCTAGAGACGGGAGTTGTAATGGGGAAAGTGGTAGACGAATTTACATGAGAGATCTAAATTAGTTTGTTTTAAAATCAATCTATAAAATGTTGAACAAAAAAATACAAACAAAAAAAAAACTGCCAATGAAGATGGGAGATGAGTAGATGAATTTATAAATGCTAGACTGGCTGTCACCCAAGGGGGTGAATTGAGTGTCATAAAAAAATTTTCTTTTCCAAAACTTCGGTTGATTAAAAACTCAAATCATTAAGTGAAATAGAATATGAAATCAATTAGAGCTTGAGAAAAACAATATAAGTTAATAAAGATGAAAGAACAGAAAGCACTCAACAATTTATCCTGGTTCGGCCCTCTCTGACCTACATATAGTCCCCAGAGCACCTCTAAGATTTTCAATCCACTATATCATCCAAGTTTAACCAGGTACTTGGAAAATCATTACAATCACAATGTCATCATAGACACTTGTGAAACCCATTTCAAGTTTGTTATGGTGGGCACTTGAAAACCCAATAAACTTTTCCAGGCATTTATGAAACTCACTCAAGTTTGCAACGCAGGTATTTAAGAAACCTTTGCAATCGCTCCCCCTACCACATGTAAGGTTACACCAGGAATCACACTCCCTCACAATCTTCACTATAACAGAGACTCACATGCTCTATTTTCTCAATTCAAATTCAACCCAACAATCTCAATATCCCAATCTTGAGTTTCTCACGGAAGTACAATGAGTTTGGATGAATCAATAAACTACTCTCTCAAAGAGTGGATAAATGAACATAAAAGCTCTCGAAGAAGAAAGTATCAGAGTCCTAATGATGTGTTATGGTTTACGTTCACTGACTCCATATTCTCCGTCTTCTCTCTTCTCTTTTCTTTTCAGTTGGTTGCTTCGTCGTATTTATAGATGTTGTCAGAATATGTCTGTTGGAGAGGAAGACATGTATCAGTTACTCATAGCTTTCGCTTTTGTTATTCTACCATTAATGCGCATCTCATCTATCGACGGTGAAGACTGCACTGATGACTGTTAATGCTGAGTACTGGAGACATTCTTTGTTAAACCCATACCTGTTTAATAGGTAAACTAAAATGCATTTATGAGAGCAAGTGAAATTCAAAATATGCAAGCATGAAAATGAAAAGCTCTGGTAGCGTTAGGCGTAGCTGTGTCAGAAGCCACGTCAGAGAAAAATGCAACTCAAGTTTTCAACATCTCACAACTCGAGTTCTATCTCATAGGAAATAATAGCTCAGTTGTAAAACTTCCAGTTCTGATAAACATAACTCGAGTTTTGGAAAACTTTCATTTGAGACTCGAGTTTGCAATAAGAGTTCTGAAGTATAGTTGAAAAACTTTCATTTGAAACTTCAGGTTTTGATATCGAGTTTTGGAGTCCAGTTGTAAAACTTCCAGTTTTGAAAAATGAGGACTCGAGTTCTAAAACATGTGAAAAAATGTTCAGTTGAAAAGGTCCTTGAGATTCGAGTTTGGAAAATTAGGAACTCAAGTTTTGGAAAACTTTCAGTGAGGACTCGAGTTTGAGAATCAAGTTTTTGAATTGATGAAATCTTGGAAGGCATGAAACTCAAGTTTTGAAAAACAGAGAACTCGGGTTCTGTGAAAACTTTCAGTCAGAACTTCCAGTCTTGAAATCAAGTTTTGTGGAACAGTTATGGAACTCGAGTTCTAAAAAACCTGAAACTCAAGTTTTATATCATGATGTTTAAAACAGTTGTGAAACTTGAGTTTTATAATATGATGTGAAAACTCGAGTTCTATAAATTATGAAATACAACCCGAGTTTTACTGAAATATTTGTGAGAAGATTCAATTCAGATCACGAAACTCGAGTTTTATTTCATGAGTTCAACTTGCACAGGTTACAGTCCAGCTTTCAGCACCTGATTCAGATTGCAACGGCCATAACTCTCTCAATTCAACTACAAACCTTGTAAATAATATATCAATGGAAACCTCTGTATGTCTACTTTCACATGAAATAAGAATCAGTTCAAATATGTTATACAAAGAAAGTTATAACAGATACAATAAACAAAGGTCGTGGATAAAGCGTTCAAATCGACCATCAACTTTTGAAAATTATATCTCGTTCATATGAAATGCTTTGATGCTAGTTTTGATGTCTATGAACCGCATTTTGAGTCTAGTTTCATATGCAATTGGTTTAATATCAATCGGACTTGTGATTTGGGAGATATGAGCAAAATACTAGACATATATCGAGCTGACAGAAAACAGAGAGGCTCTGATAACTTTAAAACTCGAGTTTGGAGTCTAAGAGGTTGAAACTCGAGTTTTGATGACCTAGAACTAGAGTTTCGGAACTAAGAAATTGAAAATCGATTTTTATCTTCAGAAATGATTTTGAGCATATAAATGAAGTTTAGATGACTGGTAACTCAATGTATGATGATGAAACATCAATTTGAAACATTTTAACATTCAAATTGAGTTATTTAATCATATCATCTTCTAATTTAAAAAGGTTGCACAAATATGGTTGTAAATCAATATGCATTATAAAAACCTTTGTCAAATCAATATGGATTATAAAAACATTTTACTTTATTATATTTGACATCATCAAAACTAATCATATATAACATTTTATAAGAAGTTAAAATTTTGAATAAATGCAAGAATTGCCCATAACATGGGAAACATTTGAAGGAAAACGGGAGAACTGCCACATGTCAAGCGGTAGACATGCTTTGGTCTTTACTTTAAGTCACCTCCAATATGTTTTAATAGAAAACCTTAACCCATATTAACAGTAATTTTAAATTTAACAATCTTCAATTTTATCCCTATTTAATATCTACTTTAACACATAAAAACAAAGTAAATACACAACGGTAAAGGGTAGGATTTAATACTTACTAAAAAATTAAGGAACTAATTTATAAATGGGACTAAAACCTTATATCTTTACCTATAAATGGAGTTAAACAAGAGTAGTTTTATCTTCTAGATCTCAAAGGCCTTTTTTCCCTCCTTTTAGAGGTATTAAACAGGCGATAAATTCACCCGAAGCTAAGGTTGTTGATTGGCTCATTAAGCACCAGAACGAGAGGCATGTGGCTTTTAAAATTATTTGAATAGTCTAGGAATGTTGATTCTTAAAGAAGTTAAATATACTATTTAAAACTATTTATATATATAATTAATTTAAATATCAATTTATAAGTCAAACAAATTAGTTTAGAGGGAAACGATAAATATAAATATTTTTAAGTAATTTATTTAATTTTTTTAACTACACCAACACAAATCATCCAACTCTTCTGCTAATAAGTGGATTTAGCACTAATCATTGAATGAATGATTGCTTATGTTGTCTTTTGCGGTGGATTGATGATATTCTATTATTATTATTATTGGTGACGTAACTTTTTATCATTTGGCATTATTTAGTGGTTCTTTGTGACTGTCTATTTGCAATTACAACGAAGAGAATACCAAAAATAAAGATTCTCAGCATTAAATAAATGAGATGGGGGCATGTCGGCCGCACCCAACCTGCCTCCCAATTTTGGGATTCTCTCAAAATGATTTTTTTCCCAAAATTAAGGGCCCAGCGGAGCCCATCCCTAAATAAATAAATAAGAAATAATTATAAAAATAAATAAGAGTTTGTTAAGCCTGTAAATAAAGAGAACAACTTCCTATTATCTTTTGTATTTATAAAAAATTATTGTTATTAATCAAATATAATCAAAGGTGATTGACATGAAATCTAATTTATTATATGCTTTTTGGTGTAATAAGTGTGTTTTGAAGGTGACATGCAACATAATAATCACATGTTTCTTGCGTAAAAGATTTAGGCTAAAAGTTAAATCTTTAGAGATTCGATCGTTGCCCTGAAAGGCATGCAAAACTAAATAAATAAATTTATGTGCGTGCAACTGTCTCTGAAACGCCAATGCAAATAATGGAAAGATGAAATAATCATCATCATTATGTTAAAATCTGGTTTCATGTAGCAAGGTGGTTTGAGCTTGGTTATAGTTGCTCATAATGTGATAAATTAAAAGTTGAATCCACATTACAAGAGGCACAACATTTACTACTTGCATTGCTGTTGACCTCTAAGATTTCATTGTCTTTTATAATTTTTTCTTGATTTTTGTGCGCTCTTTGAATTATTTGTGCATATTTTAGATACCCAAAAGAGGAAAATTTGAATTTGGTTGCTCATCTTAACACAAGCATGTCAATTTTGATCAGATTTTAATGTCATTCCTGTGTAAGAACGTTTTGATATAATGATAAAGTGATTATAACCATTTTCAATGCTTAAAAGACTTGTTAAAAATGAGAGCATCATAGGAAAATCAATTCAGCGAGAGGAAATAAAATTGAACCAGAGTTGATGAGTGTCTGGAGCATGATTGGAACGTCTAGGCCTTGACCATATGGAGAAAGCAGAGGTTTCAAGACAAAAAGCAACAGTGTCCAAGCTATGGAATGAGCTGCTAAGCCAATATCAAGTAAAAGGAAGATGAAGAGGAAGAGGGCATATGCACTCTTGCGTTGAAGTTTGGAAGAGATTTTGGCTTTATATCTTGGTTCTTCTTCTCCATTCTCTTTTCCTTTCCTCTTAGTATATATTTGTGTTGGTATATGTATATTTTCTTATGGATTCCTTGAACATGAGTGGCTACACACTTGTTTTAGGATTATTTTGAATCCTTGTATGGAGTAACTCTTAAATACACCTCCTTTTTTGTGATTAAAGGCATATGTGTTCATCTTACTCATTGCTTAGTGCTTTTAAATGATTGATCACCATTTATATGTTTTGTTCATTTGATTGATGCTTAAGAGAGTCATGTTGAGTGTATAACTTGAGTAGAAACTTGAAATTTGCATGATGAATGGATTTTTGTTGGCAAGATAAATGTATACTTGTTAACCTTAAATAATCAGATTAAGATTAGAGCTTGGAAATTGGGTTTTATTAATTGTAACAAAAGAGCGAGCAATTAAAGGAATTAAACACTTATTCTTAATTTGAGAGAGCCTTGACAAGTACTATTTGAATCCTAGACTATCACATTCATTCATTAAGAGTATCTATGAGAGGAGGTTGATATGAATGCTATGACATACAAAGGGGATGAATAATCCTAAATCTCATATTATCCTTGAAATCCATGAATAACTTGTTTTTGCTTTTTTATTTCTAAAATATAGTTTTTCTTCCCTTTAAATAGTTGGCTACTCAGACTAAATTGTCATAACCATTGCTTAATCGGGTTTTGGAATCAAATCCTCGTGGGAATGATACATTCCTCATCACTTTATTACTTGGTGCGAATTGTGCACTTGCTGTGTGAACAATTGCCTACAACAAAATTATCTATTAGCAAGATGATACAAGTGCTTATAAAAAATGGGAGGAAATTAATATGAGGTCATAAAGAAGAAATTTAATTACACAAAAGTCCAATAACTATGGACATGACGAAACATTATTGTTTAGTAGAGATAGTTAATCATATTTGGGTCATTAACATCTGATTTAGATTATTCAAATTTGATTTTTTTTCAAATGATAATTTTTTAAATAAAAAAAATAATTTTTGAAAATAATAGTCAAGAGATATTTTTTATTTTAGTTTTATATCCACTAAATCATATTTTTAAAAAAGTTAATCTAGATAGCTCATATTGGGCATAAACACTTCAGATCTAATAAACTCTTTTTACTAGGCAAAGTGCTTAGTAGGAAAATTGATTCCACTAACAACTAAGGAACATGCAATTAACAATTTATAAGGTTCAATTTAAGAAAGAACAATGTGTTTATATCCCTCACGGGGATTTTTTGATAATTAATTAGTTTGATGTGCAAGGGAAAAGGGATTATATTGTGCCACCCCTCCGTATCTTACACGAGCCTCTATAAATAGACACTGAAGAACAACATAAGCATGCCTTCCAACATAATACCCTATCCCAATCAACGAACAACTATGGGATCCACAAACCATGGCCATGAAGTTGCAACAAGAAGAGTTCTTGATGCTCAAACCCATGGATGGAACCATATCTTCAGCTTTGTCAACTCAATGACTCTGAAGTCAGCGATAAAGTTAAACATCCCAGACATTATTCACAAGCATGGCAAGCCCATAACTTTTCAACTTCTGGTCTCTTCCCTTCAAATCCAACCTTCCAAAGCCCCTAATCTCCGTCGCTTGATGCGAATCCTGACTCATTCCGGTTTCTTCTCTCTCCATAAGCTTCCACAAACTTTCGAAGAAGAAGGCTACTCCCTCACCGATGCATCCAACCTTTTTCTCAAGGACCATCCTTACACTCTCAGACCTCTTTTACTTGCCATGCTTGAACCACTCTTTTTGAAACCGTGGGACCATTTGCCCACTTGGTTTCTGAACGACGATCCGTCGCCGTTTGAAACGGCTCATGGAAAGGCGTTCTATAACCATGCCTGGCACGTTCCTAGGATTTTCAATCAGTTCAGAGACTACATGGCTGGTGATTCGCGACTGGTTTCAAAAGTGTTGGTTGAGCAGTGTAGGGATGTGTTTGAGGGGTGTGGCTCTCTGGTTGATGTTGGGGGTAACACTGGCACCATGGCCAAGGCCTTAGCTCAAGCTTTTCCAGAAATGGAATGTACTGTGTTCGATTCTCCTTACGTTGTTGGTGGCATGAAGGACTGTGGGAACCTCAAGTTCGTCCAAGGAGACATGTTTCAGTCTACTTTTCCTCCTGCCGATATTATAATGTTGAAGGTATCTAGAACTAAAATGTGAACAATCTTGTTTTCTCATCAATATGATCAGTTTTTTGGTGATCCTGACGATTATGGTTTTAATTTGAACGATGATGAGCAGTGGGTTCTGCATGATTGGAACGACGAGGGATGTCTGAAGATATTGAAGAAATGCCAGGAAGCAATCACAACAAGGCAAGGCAATAAACAAGGAAAGGTGGTTATAATAGACATGTCGATTAATGATGATAATGGAAAGGGAGATAACAAATCAGTTGAAACACAACTAATGTTTGATTTGCTGGCTATGGTTGTGCTCTCTGGAAAACAGAGAAGTGAGAAAGACTGGGAGGAGATGATTTTCTCTGCAGGTTTCAGTACTTTTAAGATAACTGCAGTTTTGGGTTTAAGGTCTCTCATTGAGGTTTTCCCATAAAGTTCTTTCTTAGCCAACAGATCAGGCTGCCAGTTGTAAACTGAAGAAGGCTCTGAATTCTCAACGCTCCAATATCCATGTTTTTGTACAAGTGTGCGACAATAAAACCGTTTCAGCCCAAAAAATAAGTTTTTTTATTAGTAACTATAGTGCCAGTGTTGTATGATGCGTAGGGTTTGATAAATGAGTTGCATTGTTATGAAAAGTTTTGTTTAATTTGCTTTTTTATTATATACATAGATATATAGATTCTAGTGCAACCAGTGCTGAATTATCTGCACCACCATGTGGCTATATCGTTTATAAAACTAATTCTTTCTGATGTATTTATTTATGATACTAATCTAAATGAGATTTGAAAAGACACTTTTATTAAACAAATTTTTTAACTTAATTACAATCTGGTTCAAATTATGTAACACTTAACCATGATAAAAATGATAAAACTAACGACAATATGGTCTATCACGGTGGTATAAAAGATTTGCTTATTACTTTTGAAAGCACTATCATTAATCTACGAGATTAACACATTGAAACAGTCCACAAATCCATTATAATAAACCTGCACATAAGACGAAATGCACAATCAATATCAAGGTTAGAATGCAACCTACTAGTCCTCATTCTTAACATTGAACCCAATGCAAAAGGGTTCAAACAAAAACTGTTCCAACACATACGATATGATGAATCCACCAAAATATCAGAATATACATAATAAGACCCTATGGCATTCTATTAATAAGAATCCCAAAATAACGTGATCAAAGATATTAAAATATCATAGTGCATTAAAATCATGAGTATTTCATGTAGTGGCAATAGACATATAATCAACACATTGATACAAAAGGAGGCTATACAATAGAAATAACTATGTGCAACCCTTCAGAACCTTCCCAAACATCTAAGTATAGATATAGTTACCTAAAATACAATGGGTGAGACATTAAACTACAACAACTAAAATCAATTTACAACATATACAAGAAAGGAATGTAAGTAAGAGAAACAGACTTATCAACGGTCACATTAATATTTTCAATAGTAAAAAAATACATAATACTTTTAATAATTGGACATCCATCCATTCCGGCTCATTCATCATGCTCCTCTTTATATTTTTGGACGTGGTAAAGTCTATCAGTGCTAATATACCCGATCAAGGTTAGTTAGTCACCCCGAGAAATTGCCCCCTCCCATATTATCACCGATATATTGTAACATAAAGTTCCACCCAAAACACTCAACTCAAGTCCAAGCCACAAATGAGAGTTGGTAGGTAAACAATTTCACCTTATCTCTTCCATGCAACCCAATATATCCCATAACACAACACAATATATTGAGTGTATTTTTTTTATCAACATCCTATAACATTAACATTCCACATAAATCATAATCATCTTCATAGAAATAATCTCAACCATAATCACACGTTGAAAATATACTGTTTTAGTGAAATATGTAAATATTCAAACATATACATGATTTTTAAAAAGCACATGCAAATATTGTATAAAAAAGTAAGGTTTCAAAAACACCTTATAATCCATAACAAGCATATAAAATAAATTAATCCCGATTACCTTAACTCCAAACTTAACTTTAAAAATTTTAGAGGCCAAGAGTACAATTCACAATTTCGGATCACACACACACCAATCTATACAATAATGTAGACACAAATTTAATATACAATTTACATAATTAACTTACTTACGTAACTTCAAAGTTTTGAATTAATTAACCAAAAATCATAATTTCATACTCTAATATCAATCATTTGTTCTCACTTCAATAACTCAAATAATTCATTTGAATCATAATTTAACACCAAATACATATTATTATACAAAATTCCCATTTTAAAATTTAGATTTCAACATAAAATTGTTATCTAATACATCATTAATTTTTACAACAATATAAATCAATTAAAACACTAATAGCACTTTCAATAACCCAAATAAATTATTTAACACAATTTTAATTGATCAGACAGTCCAATAATAGCAACTTTTGGGTCTGTTTCTGAAAATCATTATAAACTCTTAAAACAACAAAAACAAAAATTCAAATCGAATAAACATTCATATGTCTTATATTGTTAAAACTCAAAACTTTTTACAACTCTAACTCTAATATTTTTTTCTAATGAAAACAAAACTACCACTATTAAAAAGATAAAAATACATAGAATAGTTTTTATGAAAGAAATTTGGTGATTAGAAGAAGTTTTACTTGTCAAAATAAGCTAAATGGCGGACGCACACGAACTGAGGAGAAAGAAGAAGACGAATTCGGATTCTCTCTTTGGAAAGATGTCACTAAAATTACCATAAAGAACCAAAGGAGATAATTACAATAAAGGGCCTCATATTTTTTTGATTCCGTTTTCCCCTTTTCTTTCTTTCTTTCGTTTTCTCCCACTCTCTTATTTACTTTTATCATAAATTATAATTCATTTTATTTTAATAAAAAACTCGAGTAAGTCCATAGTACTCAAATAACATCAAGACTTCCCAATTATTATAATATAATTATTTTCTAATAAAAAATTTTAGAACTAAAATTTTAGAATGTTACGAGATTCATTCACTTAACCAAAAATACCCTCATTCTTTTTTTTTTTGCCAAAAACACCCTCATTCACTACATATATAATTGTAAATCAGGCCTTGTGAACCATTATACATATGGTACAAGCCCAAGCTGACCGATACTAACACACTTGTTTGACCTGGCTCTTACAAACTCAGGGACTCGTTATTTTTCATACAATTTCAAGGTGTGAGTTTCTTTCATTGCTTCTGAAGGGCCTTTTTTATTTTATTTTATGGTGTTTCATTTTGTTGTACGCTGGCTGGTTTGTAATTTGAAGTCAACAATTTAGCTTATCACTAGATTCTAGGATGGGATTGCTTTGGGCCTGCTCTATGGACTAGTGCAGTAGGGGATTGGTGCAAGAGATGATCCTTTGTTTGCTGCTCTTGGTGCAGAAGACACAGGGAAAGGAAGTGGGCATTGTAATTCTGAGTTGTCTGTATTCCTTTGGTGTAAGAGTATTGGTTTTCTTCTATTCGATATTTCTTTGCTTGAGGGTGATATATTGAGATATTCATTTTGCCTTTTTTTTTGACAGGCCAAGAAATGCGTTTGAGAGTGGAACCAAAATAAAAAACAGAGGAAGATGAGTTAAATATCCCTACTGATTCTGTCAAATCACTGATTAACATGGACAACTACATGCTTTATTTAGTATGGCATGGGAACGGTATGAATATTGGATTTATGTCTACTTATGAGAACTAAGGCAGAATAGAGTTAACCCCTTTACATAAGGAAGAGCAAGACACCGCATAATAATAGTTGTATATTCATTATGAATTTCCCTTTTATTGGGTACTCCTCTGATTTCTAACATGCTGAGTATTTACTAATTAGTAGCGCCAAGTTTAATCGCATATGCCTAATTAATCTCATGGAGATGTAGTTCCATTTTTAGTGCAAAAATTGCACAAGGTTGGTGAAATTAATCCTCCCCTCTGTCAAAGAAAAGGAGAAATTGAGGAAGAGACAAATGAGTAATTTGAACATTAACCTGCCTTCAAAACACGGAGGTTTTCATTTCGTATGACAGCAGTAAATTTTTGGTATAATCTTCCAAAGAAGAGTAACATTCCTATATATCACCATCAAACAACGCTCAGAGGGGAGGAGAAAGAATGTAGATATTAACGCATCCCATATTGTTGATTATTAGTTCAGATGGAACAGACACCGATGCTGTCAAATCAAATCCTTCCTTTTCTCCATCTCCAAACTAAGCCGAGCAGCATCCGACACTTTTAACAGCAGAGACATCGTCCCTACTTCCAACATTGATGGTCTGTCCTTTGGGTAATGCAGCAGGATCATCCCCGATCTCAAGAGTCTTCTTGCTGACAACATGATATATCTGAGTGAGCACTTCTGTGAAAGCATTGTCCACGTTCAAGGACTCAAGGGCCGAGGTTTCCATGAAGAAGGTGTTCTCTCTCTCAGCAAATGCCTGGGCATCATCGGTTGACACAGTGCGCAGATGACGGAGATCCGCCTTATTTCCCACAAGCATGATCACAATGTTGGCGTCTGTATGATCCCGAAGCTCCTTCAACCATCTCTCCACGCTATCAAAAGTCATGTGTCTGGTAACATCATA
>JANTPZ010006169.1:0-11769 GCA_025593235.1 Vachellia pachyceras
GCAGGCGTGATGGCGCAAGCTACAATCCCTCTCTCCTCTCGTGACTTCTCTTAGCTTCCTCTGTTCCAACTTCCAAGCTCCTCCAAATGCCTCTCAGACCTTAACCCTGCTCCATCTTTCTCCAGCGTCTTACGTGCCTCCTCTCCCACTCTCGTCATCTCCACCCATCCTCCTCTCTTCCCGATTCCAAGTCCTCCCTTGATTCCTTGAAACTGGGACTTCCTAAACCTGATGGAGTCACCGTCTCTGTTAGTGGTGCAACTCCTCATCACCGGCCTCGAGTTCTACCACAGAAATCCAACCGCCACCACTGCTTTGATAAACTCATCGACAGCCCTTGTGAGGCCGAGAAGCTAGCCCAGCAGATGCATGCCTCCCCACAAGATTTGCGGCACTCACACCAACACCTTTCATCGTCGTCTGATCCCTCCCATCTCTCGGCGACGCCTCTCTTTCTCTGCGTTCGTTGCTTTTTTTTAAGAAAAGTAACTCGGTCGACCCTCCAACTCGGCGGGTCGACCGAGTTACTACCGGGTTATAACAAGTCGGTCCGAGTTGGACCAAGTCGTCATGACCCGGGATTCAACCCCCACTCGGACCGGATTTTTGGCCGAATCGCCGGTTTCTGGCTTGACTCGGCCGATCCGATCCCGGTTCACGTACGTTGATGGGGAGTCAACTTAATTGAGAAATATAAATATTTATGTTTACACGTGGCAGTGGCGGATAAAATAAATTGGGCACTGGGGCAACATGAATATTCCATAATTATTTTCTAAGAATTTCCATATACATCAATGGAGATTTAATGCCCATTAGGATCATGGCCCCAAACCTAAATTTTTAGCTTTGACTTAAAATTTAGATTTTGTTTAAATACTCATATTTTTTAAAAAAAATTAGATTTTATCTTTTCTACTTACTATTTTCTTGTTAAATTATACTAGGTTTTGACCCAAAACCTAGGTTGTATCAAAACCAGTAACTTACTATTTTTGTCAAATTATACTCTATCTTATAGTACATTTTCTCTCTCCTTTTTATCTTTATCAAAACCAAGTACTTACTATTTTTTTGCCTCGAACTCCGTAAAAATCAATAACTTCTTAAACTCAACCGCATTTTAAAACCTAAGTTTTATCTCGAAATCTGTAAAAGATATTCTCCCAAAAATTATTATTCAAAACGTATATTTTGCTTCGACCTTCATAGAAAGTATTGTCACGTCAATTTCCATACGAACTCTTGCAATCCAAACACTAAACCGCGTAGGTTAACGGAGATAGGAGGAAATGGATGTGAACCACAATGGAAGCATTCCCGCCATGTGCATCTACGTCATCATGATTGCCAACACAGAATAGAATCTAAGTAGAATGTTTCAAGTGTTGAGTTTGAATTCTACAATAGATATTATTGTTGGGAGCCGTAATTATAGAACTCTGAATTTAATTATTTGATTATTCTTATACTAAATAAAAAGTTTCAAAAAGGGTTTGGATAACGGGTAATAGTATAAAAATGTATGAATTTTTATAGACAAAAATATCCTCATGTTGAAGGTAACCATGTATGAAACACCGTCAAATTCTAAATACGGGACCTCTTTTAACAGAAATTCAAACATTTATTTAACACATTGTTATGGACCGATTCGTTCCGCTAAATCATATGTTAAAGTAAGGAATTAATGTTTATTTTTTCCTTGTTGGAAAATATGAGCTAGAGGATCCCCATTTAATTGTCAAAATTTGAGGTGTAAAACGGCTCAAATGAAACAGTCAATAATATATTTTACGAGACAAAAAAAATTTCTGCACAAGAAGTTAAGTGGATGATTAAAAAATGGAAAAAGAACTTAAAAATCTCTCAATTGTAAAAGAAAGTTCTAAAGCACTTATATTTCCAGCTACAAGATGGTTAAATTCATTCAACCAACATTAAAACTACCATAAGCTTTCACATCAATATATGAATCCTGTCTATGGCCAAGCTCTTGTAGAATTTCACCAAAATCAATTCATTCTCTTGAATTCTTTTTATAAGATAATCAAATCATGTAATTAAAAAGTCGATTAAAATTTATTAGAGACATTAAATAACTATATATAGACATAATAGAACTTATTCTTTTGAAAAAAAAAACCATTTTTACTTATAGATAGAGTAAGTGTGAGAGAGGAAATGAGTAACTAGTTAATTAACGCAGCAGTGAAACGAAATATGAAAAACGATACAAAAGATTGCTGACATGTTGGTGTTTCTTATAAATAGAAATAGAAGACATAGCTGAAAATGTCTACTTTTTTAAATTATTATTTAACTAGGTTAGTTTCGTGTATTACCGGACTTAAATCTAAGCAACTCTTTCAAAGGTATTTTATGCATTCATACGAATTCAAACTTGAACTCACATGTTTAAACAATCAAAACACCTTCCCCTAATATTATTGTCCGTTGCCCTGTAAACAATATCTTATATTTAAAATAAGATGGAGTAATTAAATAGTTTAATTCATGGTCTATAGAAGGGATTTTTTTTTTGTTTGGCTAATAAATAAAATGGGAGAAAGGTAAGCAAGGGTTGGTGGGGTCCAGACTCAAGAGTAGTGCGACTCCAATCAATGAATGTGACTTGATCAAATACATGCATTTTAAACTCCGATTACGAAATTTGTGGCACTGGTCCTGGTTTCTGCTTATTTTTTCCTGTCTGTCTTGGGCCTACTTTGAGGTTGCATGAACTCATAAATGTTTAAATTGTTATAATAAACAATTTATTGTGCCTTCAATCAATCACGACATTTGGAGAGACATCGACACAATCTAGTGAAGTTGGGTTGATCTACCTATGTGATCAGAACTAAAGGGTTTACTTGACATGCTCCAATGCCCGTAGGGGTAAACCTTAGTGGATCATGAATTATGTGTCTTGCCCTTGAATCGTAGGTAAGCTCAACCCCTGTCCTAAAATTTTTATATTAAACAAAAATTGTTATAATAAAGAAATTAAAATGTAGGTTTTTCCTCTACGTCAAATTTCATTTTAATCACTTTAAAGAGTTATAATATAGTGCACTTTTAGTTCAACTAAATGCTAACAAAATATATATATATATATATGTATTCTAATTTTTTTTAATATAATGCTTTTTATTTAAATTAAAAATAAACTAGACAAAATTATAAAATATTATATTTTCTATCAACAAAAAATTTTACTTCGATTTTAAATATGATATCTCAATCTATTTTATCTTTTAAGTTAATTATTTTTACTTCAAAGTATCCATATTTGTTGAAAAATTGGACGTCATTGGAGAAGGCCAATTATCGGTATGATCGAGCATCAGGCACAATATAATGCCCTGCCAAAAAAATATATATGCAATTTCATTTAAAAATCATATATATAATATGACAGTGACACTATAGTCTTATTTTTGTTACCTTGCTTTTCATGGATTATGGATGATGAAGTATTATTTATTTCTTGTTCCAATAAAAATATTACGTTAAAACACATTGTGTTTGATTATGGGCCACTATTGTTTAGATTAATTTTTTAAGTGATTTTACATTATTTGAAAAAAGTTTTTATGTAAAAGGATTTGTTTGGAACAACATTTTCAAAAGCTAAACGCATGTTCAACAGTGTTTTTTTCATAAAACGAGGTAATCTCCTCCATATATTTACCTTAACTTGAGTAAAAGTACTTCTCCACCGTGTTTCCAAACGTGAATGTCTTTTTAAACGTTTATGTGTACTATCAGGGACATTATTTTGGCCACGTTTGCTTCTATGTCATCTGTCGCGGACTTAATCTTTTCTTGCCCGTGCGGCACTTAGACACTCTCTTTCTAATGACTAAGTCAGCCTAAAACCCCTTTAAGATGTAGGCAAGTATGCTTTGGTAAGAAAGAAGAAAACTCAAGTATTGAATACTTGAAAAGAGAATTGTATTAGCTAGGAGAATGCTTTACAAAGGTTTGCTCTTGGTTGCTTGGTTTCTAGGTTGCCTTGCCAAATGACCAAGACCTCCTATTTGTAACCTTTCCATCTCTTTAATGAACAGTGGTGATTCATTTGATCCTACGGCTTACATTGCACATCTAGAAAATTCTATACATGTCTAGAAAAATCCTATATGTTCTATATATTTCTACAATATTCTAGACAAGTCTTGAATAATTCTCCAGGTGCTTCTAGAACATTCCGGAGTCTTCCACAGTATTCTAGAACCTTCTAGAATATTCCAGAGCCTTCCACGATATTCTAGAACGTTCTATAACATTCTAGATTATTCTAGAAAATTCCAGCGTATTCTAGAACTTTCCAAAGAGTTCTAGATCATTCTGTAGAATTCCAGAACTTTCTATAATGCTCTAGAATTCTTCACCAATATCTTCATTTTCTTAAGATAAATCTCAGTTTTAGGTAGTGGAATTTCGAACCTGTGACATTCTCCCCCACCTAATTGGGCGACGTCCTCGTCGCTTCCTCCCAATATGACCGAATCTTGTCTTCATAGTTCCATAAAGACAGCTCGTGCTCCCAAGTTGACTTGGCCTCAGGCAATCCTTTCCAATGCACCAAGTACTCAGTGTAGCTTGGGTGACTCCCTTGCCTTGGAATTACTCGATGCGCCATAATATCCTCTACATCACGGTCATGTGTAATGGTAATCACAGTAGGAGCCCTCTTAGATTCACCCCTGCTTGGATCTTCCTTATCAGCATGATAAGGTTTTAAGAAACTTACATGAAACATAGGATGAACCTCAAGGTGGGATGGCAAAGTGATGCGATATGCGAGCTTTCCAACTCTTTTCTCTACAGGAAATGGTCCTTCATACCTCCTAAGTCCCTTATGAGCCTTACCATAGTTTCGGATGGTATGTGGAAGTAGATTCACCATGACTAAATCTCCTTCTTCGTACTCCACATGCCTCCTTTTTGTGTCAGCCCATTTCTTCATTCTCTTTGCTGCCTTCATTAAGCACGCCTTTGCTAGTTCGGACTTTTCTCGCCATCCCTTAGCAAATAGAAAAGCACCAGGACTCTTCCCTGTATAAGAAGTTACCATAGTATGGGGAGCTAAAGGTTGCCGACCTGTTGCTAACTTAAATTGACTAGCTCTCGTTGACTCGCTTCACTGTAGGTTATACGAGAATTGGGCAATATCGAGTAGTTTTACTCAATCATGCTGGTTGGCACTCACAAAGTGCTTTAAGTAAATCTCCAATAAAGCATTTACCCGCTCAGTTTGTCCATCGGTTTGCGGATGAAAGCTTGTAGAGAAGTTCAACTCAGAGCCCAAAATCTTGAATAGCTCAGTCCAGAATCTCCCTGTGAACCTTTGTCTCGGTCGCTCACGATCGATTTGGCAATACCCCAGTACTTCACCACATATTTGAAGAAAAGCCTTGCTGCATCCTCAGCATTGTATTTCTTCGGCACTAGGATGAATACTCCATACTTGCTAAATCGATCAACCACTACCAGAATATTGCCACATCCATCTACCGTTGGCAACCCCACTATTAAGTCCATTGAGACACTTTCCCAGGGTCTCTCAGGGATAGGTAAGGGCTCGAGTAAACCAGCAGGACAGTTCTGCTCCACTTTATCTTGTTGGCAAACAAGACAAGTTTTCACATACAGCTCCACATCATCACGCATGTTTGGCCAATAGCAGGCTTGATGCACTAAGGCTTGTGTGCGATAGGTCCCTTGATGTCCTACCCACAAGGAGTCATGACACTCCCTTATGATTTCTTTGCGGAGGCCACCCCACTTTGACACATAAAATCTCCCTTCTTTGGTGTAAATTAGGCCATCCTCTAGCCAAAACCTACGAGTCTTTCCTTGTTTAATTAACTCTATTAGGCTTTTGGCTTGCGGATCCTCTTCCGTACCTGTCTTGAACTTTCCCAAAATAGGAAAGTTTGGTTGTGTAAGGCTAGCTAATTCGGCTTTACGACTCAAAGCATCCGCCACTAAATTGGCTTTGCCCGGTTTGTACTCCATCTTGAAGTCAAACTCAGCCAAGAAATCTTGCCACCTTGCTTGCTTTGGAGAGAGTTTCTTTTAGTCTTGAAAGTAGCTAGTGGCCACATTATCAGTCTTCACCACGAACTTGGACCCCAGCAAGTAATGTCTCCAAGTTCGCACAACAGCGGTCATCTCCATCTCTTGGATAGTATACCGCCGCTCAGTGTCATTAAGCTTTTGGCTTTCATAGGCAATAGAATGTCCTTTCTGCATTATAACACCTCCAATTGCAAAGTCAGAAGCCTCAGTGTGTACCTTAAATGCTTTGGTATGATCAGGAAGTGTCAACACTGGTTCTTCTGTCACGGCTTGCTTCAAGGCATCGAAAGCTTCCTGACACTTCTCATTCCAACCCCACGCTCGATTTTTCTTCAACAAGTCGGTCAAAGGTGCAGCTAGAGTGGAATAGCCAAAAATGAACCTTCGGTAGTAATTTACCAGACCAAGAAATGATCGCAACTCAGGAACTCTCCTCGGTGGTTCCCATTCTTGAGTGGCATAGATCTTTGCCTTATCTATGCACAAATTTCCTTGCCCCACAATATGCCCTAAGAATGCTACCTCTTTCTATGCAAAGAAGCACTTTTCCTTTTTCACATAAAGCTCGTTTTCCTTAAGGACTTGGAAAACTTGCTTAAGTGATTTATATACTCCTTTAATGTTTTACTATACACCACAATATCGTCTAAATACACTACAACAAAGCGGTCCAAGAAAGGTTGGAACACTTTGTTCATTAGTGTACAAAATGTAGCAGGTGCATTGGTTAGGTCAAAGGGCATAACTAAGAATTCGAAAGAGCCGTACCTTGTTACGCATGGGGTCTTCGGAATGTCTTCTTTGGCTATCCTCACTTGACAGTACCTTGACCTCAAGTCCAACTTGGAAAACCATCTTGCTTGTCCAAGTTGATCAAACAAGTCAGCAATAAGTGGGATTGGATACTTGTTCTTCACAGTAATCTTGTTTAGTGTGCGGTAATCCACACATAATCAAAGCGACCCATCATGTTTCTTTTGAAATAGAACAGGGGCATCAAATAGAGCCTTTGATGGTCGGATGTACCCCGCATCTAACATCTCATTAAGCTGCCTCCTCAATTCCTCAAGCTCAAGAGGCGACATGCGGTAAAGTACCGCAGCAGGAGGTCTTGCACCAGGCTCGAGCTCAATTACATGATCCACCTCCCTTTTAGGTGGAAGCCTCTTCGGCAACTCTTTAGACATGATGTCTTGGTATTCATCCAAGACTTTCTTAATCTCCTCTGGTACTTCAACGCTTATCTCCTTGGTTTCCTCTTTAATGGCCATCAGAAAAGTAGGCTCGCCTTTCTTAATCCCTTTGGAGAGTTGCATGGCAGAAAGTGTAGGTATTTGACCACCTTTTCCTCGTGATAAAGGTACCATACATGAATGCCCCTCCTCCAATATTCATATTGTGTTGGTGAAGAGCATTGGTATGGCCTTTACCTTGTATATGAACTCCATGCCAAGTACCATGGAATAATCATCCATAGGAACAACAGAAAAGTTAACAAGGCCAGACCACTCCCCAAGGTTTATCTTGATGTTACGAGCAGTACCAAGGATGGGCTTTGGTTGCGAGTTCACTGCCTTTATCCATCCTTTCTCTTCAACATAAGGGATACCCAATCGCTTTGCTTCTTCCTCTTTGATGAAGTTGTTCGATGCTCCAGTGTCGACTAAGGCACGCACACCTTGCCCATTAATCTTCACTGGCACGAACAACATCCCTTTCTTCCCAGGTTTAGGAATCTCAACATTGGCCTTGATGGAGCTGAGGATATAGAGTGATCCTAAACTTGTCTCTGCTTGTTACCGAGTAGCTTGCTCCTTTTCTTCAATCATGGCCGAGAGTTGGCTTCTTTTCAGACACTCTCGAGCCAAGTGTGGTCCTTCACAAAAGAAGCATTTAAGAGGTGGGCGCTTACCTCCTTTTTCATCCCTCCTTCCCTTGAAAGATTCTCCCTTATAGGTTGGCTTCGAGCTTCCCTCTTTGGGTGGCTTGCTTCCTCTCCCACTATGGCCTTTGTTACCCTTTGGCTTAGTAGTCTCACTTTTCTTGAATTCAGTAAGGGATTCAGCAATAGCGATAGTAGAAACGAGATCTTGTGCACATCTTCTTTCGATCTCCAACTTAGCCCAATTTTGTAAACCATCACAGAAAGCATAGAAAGCCTCCTTATCGGGGTAGTCAGGAATCTCCAAGAGTACTTCAGAAAATTCCTTCACATACTCTCGAATGCTACCCTTTTGGGTAAGTCGCCTTAGTTTTGCTCGAGCTTCTTTCTCGACATTATCGGGATAGAATTGCCTCTTAAGCTCTTTTTTGAATTCTTCCCAAGTAGCGATGGTGCAGATTCCCTTTTCGATTTCACCATGCCTACGACGCCACCATAGCATCGCAGTATCTTCCAGATAAAGGGAGGCATGGTCGATCTTCCTAGCATCCTCCATCACATTAGCGGCTCGGAAGTACTATTCCAAGCTCCACAAGAAGTTATCTACCTCCTTTGCATTCCTAATCCCTTTATATGCTTTAGGTTTAGGAATATCCATTCTTGAAGGAGTGAGAGTTGAGTCAAATGAGGTGGCTCCCCCACCATGAGCTAGTGCCTTCTTAAGAAGCACTATCTCTTCCCTTATATTTCCCAGCTCTTTCTTTAGAGCTTCGTTCTCTTCTTTGAGGATAAGGATTTCACAAGAAAGAGAATTTGAAGAAGTCTCACATTGTTGTGAACACTTACAAGTAGCCTCGTTCAGGGTTCCCAACATTTCCTCGCGGAGCTCATCGACCTTCCATCAAGCTCCTCTAGATGGGAGTCCACCTCCCTAAACTTGTCCTCTCCATCGGCTACTGAAAGCTCTACCCTCATGAGCCTTTTGTCCACATCCCCCATTTCCTTCCCTCCTTTGGAAGGTCCACGAGACTTCAACCTTACTCTCCTTTCTCCACCTTGTTCCTCACCACCAACACCACCAACAAAAGTAGTCTCGCTGCTTGACATACTTGCTTAATGCTAGCTTTGGCCCTTGGACGAGACCTTGGCTCTGATACCAACTGTCACGGACTTACTCTTTTCTTGCCCGTGCGGCACTAGACACTCTCTTTCTAGTAACTAAGTCAGCCTAAAACCCCTTTAAGATGTAGGCAAGTATGCTTTGGTAAGAAAGAAGAGAACTCAAGTATTGAATACTTGAAAAGAGAATTGTATTCGCTAGGAGAATGCTTTACAAAGGTTTGCTCTTGGTTGCTTGGTTTCTAGGTTGCCTTGCCAAATGACCAAAGCCTCCTATTTGTAACCTTTCCACCTCCTTAATGAACGGTGGAGATTCATTTGATCCTACGGCTTACATTGCACATCTAGAAAATTCTATACACGTCTAGAAATATCATATATGTTCTATATATTTCTACAATATTCTAGACAAATCTTGAATAATTCTCCAGGTGCTTCTAGAACATTCCGGAGTCTTCCACAGTATTCTAGAACCTTCTAGAATATTCCAGAGCCTTCCACGATATTCTAGAACGTTCTGTAACATATTCTAGAACCTTCTTTAATGGGAGATTTACTGTTGAGTCCCAAATAATGGACTTAATTATCAAATGGTCCCAAATTTTAAAATATTTAAAAAATGGTCCCATTGACATACAGTACATGGTGTTGTCAGAGGTTGTCAAGTGACAACACCATGCGCTGCATTGACAACACCGTGTTGTCAATGGGACCATTTTTTAAATATTTTAAAATTTGGGATCATTTGCTAAATATCTTCACTATGTGGGACCCCACAGTAAATCTCCCAATTTTAATTGCAATAAGCTTCGGGTTCAATATTTTCAACATACGTGACAATGCATCAGCATACACATCTCATCCGTATGTGTGTATGTATAAATATAAAAGACATTTTAATTAATTGATTAGAACAAAAAAAGTAATTAACTTATTAATTTTATCTTAAATTGAAACATTTTTCAACCTCACCCTATTAAATGGAGCTTTGAGGAGAGTGATAGATAAAATGAGTCACATTTAAGCAATAATTAAAGAGATAAAATTAGAAGTAACTTATATTATAGATCAAATTATTCTAGTAATCACTTGTATTGTGATCATAGAGAGAGAGAGAGAGAGTGTGTGTGTGTGTGTGTGTGTGTGAGTATGTGTATCAAAGAACAAAAAACAGATGGCAAATTGGTAGGTTTAGGCCGGAAACAGGTGAACTGACTCTTAGTTCGGTCTAGGTGACAAGTTGGATCGAAGATCAAGTTGGATGGGTGAACCGATTTGCTTTTATATATTTTCTAAAAAACTTGAATGCTAAAAACATAAAAAAAAAATGGAACCAGAGCAAGAAGATGTAATTCATTAATTTTAAAAAATTTGGTAACAAAATTAAATTTTAATTCTCTATTTTATATTTAAACAAATTTACTTATAATGATATAAAATAAAGTTAATTCATTTTATCCCAATTTTTTATTTATATTTAATTAGACTCTAAGAATTTAAAATATTAATAAAATAAAATAATATTCTAAGTTATACCAATTAACTATTATGAAATAAAATATAATCTATTGAATTTTATTATTTTAATATACTCGGTGATCCGATTTACGATTTTGTTTGCAAAGTTCAAACGATCTAGAGGAGATAGACCTACGTTTAGCTTTAAGTATCATGAAATTTCCACGTTTTGAATGCTTATCTCTGGGGGTGAGGTCCACACTGTTGAAATACAATTCTAACGGTTAAGATTAATAATTTTCAACTGATACTTTTTAAATAAAAAGTAATTTTAAAAAATTGACAACTAAAATACTATCTTTATTTTATTTTCTTCACACATTAAAATCATTTTTGTTAACTAAAATACATATGGATTGTGGAGATTTGGTGATGAGGACCCAAACTCATCTCAATTTCCAATTGAGAAAAATTAAATTTAATTAATCAGATATTAAATATGATCACATTTTCAACAAAAATTTGAATATGTAATATTGTAAGGAGCTAATTAATTACATTGAATCAAATTCATTTTTTGTACAAAAATTTTAGGAAAGGGGTTGGGCTTGCTCACGATCCAAAGACAGGACACTTAACTCATGATCCACAGGAGTATGTCCCTACGGGCACTAGAGCAAGCCTTTTAGTTTGGTCACACAGGTAGGTCAACCCATCTTTACTAAACTGACTGGGCCCACTAACAAAGTGGCACTCCCTAAAATTGAATTCTCTCCTTTTAGACGAGAGTACTAGCTCAATCTCTTCGTAAATTGAACTCATGGACGATGGGTTAAACCCAATTCATGTTGGTTGGTAGTTATTAGGTTGTGGGCTGATTTTAGAGAGCAAGCCCAAATAACAGTATTATACTGTTATGCGTTGTGAAGATCGAAACAAGCCCAAAACCCGATTGAATATTCGGGCATTCGGGTTGTATCCACGACAAAACGAACTGCGCTATCAAATGAAACGACATCACCGCTATTTCTTTTCTTTACGTCCTTGTGTTGGTACCAGATAATCTCATAGATAGAGACCACAATTTAGGCCAATTTTAATGCATGTTTTGCAAACTGAACAAGATCTTGCAACTACGATAGATACATGAGGTTGAGATTGTAAGTTGAAACCTTCTACCAAGAGTGGGATAGATACGTGATTTATGATTAAAAAAA
>JANTPZ010006171.1:0-24975 GCA_025593235.1 Vachellia pachyceras
TGAATCAAACATCTTGTGGGCATTACCGTGGGGAATGTATTGCTGGTGTAAGATATAAGCATACAGGTCTTTCCCACAGCTCCATCACCAACTGTAACGCACTTGATGAACCTTGCAGTGCTCATCTTCTTATTCACAGATCCTTCTCTTTTGCCCTCAATTCTCAGAAAAACCTCATCATTTTGCAGCTGCTTCTTCCATCACAGAGATCTGCTGGGTTGCTTCAAGTCTGAGAAAAAATTGAAACTTGAACTAGAAATTGAAAAGAGAGGTGGTAGAGAGAGAGAGAGAGAGAGAGGAGGAAGGAGGAGTGAGTTTTGAATTTGAATAGAAATGGGAGGGGAGGGAGGGTGACATTTAATAATAAGAGGAGACCATGAGCACCAACTTTGTTGTGGTGTGTTTCCATCTTTACAATTATTTATAATATTTTTGTTATTATTATTGCCTTTGGATTTCTGTTTCTTAAAGGGGAAGGACAGAGCTTTAGACCAGTAAAGGAAGAGTTTGGTGATGCAGTGAGTGGTGTTAGTTGATTAAGTATTGTACAAGGGAGAGATAGCGAATATGAATTATTAGTATTTACAAATTAGAATATCAACATTTCTTTTTGCCTTCCAAGGAGCAACTACAGGGCTACAGAACCATAAACATACATGAAATCCAATAGTTACTCAAGTTCGAAATAGGAGTGCTTTCTACCAGTGCGGCTGCTCATCAACACACAACCCCAAGATGAGCAGTAATGCATGTATCAATTCGTTTCTTCTTTTTTTTATGTTTTAGTACAAGAGTTTATAAAATGTATGATGAGAAAATAAAATTAATGATATGGTGTTATATTCAAAAAAATTAATGATGATAAGGTGAAAATAGAGGCCATCTTCATGTATATTACCAACTGAAACATGAAATGAAGTTGCGCTATCATGGATACAGTAACTCTAATCGAAGTGGGTGAATGAATTTGAGACAGATTTCATGAAACTATCTGTTCTCCACTAGGCAGGATTAATATAATTATCTATGAATTATTGTTAGGTGGTTAGTGTTGTTGAAAATCCATTAATTTTATAATTACATTTTTCTTCAATAAAACCGGGTTACTCTTTCCATATTTATACCACATATCGTTTGGTTAAATTAAAAGAAACTTTAATTCTTTAAAAACAAATTGAAGTTCAAGTTTTGCTAGGAAAATCTTAAAAAAAATCCAATTGTTGATCAAGGTGTGGCATTAATTATTCCATAGCGGAGACCCAGTTAATGGGTCAAGTCATAATCGAACCATGTCGTTTGATCCTAATAATTGGTATCAAAGTTAGGTTATGGGTTCGATTCTCAGCAGGATAATTGTTGAGAGGGAGATTGTTGACCAAGGTGTGGCATCAATTATCCCATGGTGAAGGCCCAGTTGATGAGTCAAGTCATAGTCGAACAATGGCGCTTGAGCATCTGCTCTACTATAGGCTAAGGAAATAGAGTTGCGTCCTAACTAACAATTATAGTTTTTGGCCTAATGGTAAGCGTTTAATCCTAATAATTGGTATCAGAGTCAGGTTATGGGTTCAATTCCTAGCAAGACAATTGCTGAGGGGGAGATTGTTGGCCAAGATGTGGCATCAATTGTCCCATGGCGGAGGCCCAGTTGAGGGGCTAAATCATAGTCAAACCATGACGTTTAGGCGTCTGCTCTACTGTGAGTTAAGGAAATAGAGTTGGGCCCTGACTAACAGCTATAATTTTTTGCCTAATGATAAGCACTTGATCCTAACATTAATATTATTCTCCACCAAACTTCTAAATAAGCTCGTAGATAAAGATGTTGAAAACTCATACAAGAAAGGAGAAAAGTTCGATGAAACGTGTTAAAAGCATAATTATACCAGTGAGGGCATTATCTTAGACCAGACAAAGCCTCCAATAACAATGCTTTATGATGATTATTCCATCTTAATTATTATTTCCAGGCTAATTATCCCACAAAATAAAAGCATATAAATAAATAATGATTATTCCATCAAACTCACGGTCTAGTCAAACTATGTTTTCCCAACCTCATCCCTTTCCTTTTCATTTACATGTTATTCTTTTATCACACAAATTACCTAATCATCAACCTGCTTTTACTTCAAGACTCAAATCATGTCCCAAACGAAAATTACTATTGCTATCTGTAAAGCACTCATTTTATTCCATCATATCGTTTGTGTTTGTGGACACCATATGTACACACATGACACACCCATATATATAATTAGAGAGAGAAAACTAACTTCAAGATTTATTTTTCACATTGTTGTATTGTTTTTTATATCTAACTCTTTCACAGGGAAAAGTAATTATCGAACAATAATTATAAAACCCATAAAAATAAAATATATATGTACAAAGTAATTAACTGTTGCAGTTAATGCTGCTTTCGGTGGATGCATCATGTCATTCAAATAATCAAGTAATCCTTTTATTTATTAATTGACCTCACGTCAAGAACGTGCTTTGATGATAAGTTTCAAGAAACCATTATCACTATTGAAAATTGTGCTCTAAAGATCAATGATTGTACCTCAGACATTATTTTATCTTAATATATTTTCTACATTTAATTATCATAGTTTTGCATATTTACTATGATAATTGCATCCATAAACGAATTATGAGTATTATCTTAATTGTCCCCGGTTGGTTATCTATATGGAAGCATAGATAAGTAAGATCAGTATGACTTTGATGAGGTATGGAGATACGAGTCAAAGTTATAGGCATTTATAAGAGTACAAGGTATTGGGCCGACCCATTGTGAGAAAGTTGCATGGATTAAATCACTAGCTTATCTCACATGTAATCACGTCACAATGCCCTTTAACCTGAGATCATCATGGATTCCTACATGAGAGTCGCTAAGTTTTGACTCAGTTAAAATTCACCTTTGACCAGGTGATGATAAAGGCAATAATCGGGCTTAGGGGTCTTTTACGTGGAGGAATGTGAGTGATCAAGATGGGATTTGTCCCTCATATTAGTTAAAATATATTACTAGGCCCCTCGATGAATAAGTCTGAGAAATGTATGGTCATACTATAACGAAAAGGAATTTTCATTGTTTGATTAGACTTCTCAGAGATCGAGAAAGTAATGATTAAGAATTTGAGGATAACGTCATCTATGTCTCATCCTTGACCGAGATATCATGTGACAAAAGCGACGTGATGTGATTGCATGAAAGGTTATATCATATTAACGATCCTTGTGTGATTTGGGCAGTCGCAATATCTTGCTAAATGCCACTTGCATTGCGACTTGTGGGCTAGTGCTCGGTTTAGCCCATTGCCAACTTCACATGGGTCTACAGGATCGCACGTAAGAATAGCTCAACATGAGCTTAACATTCTAGTGTTTATTCGAGTTTTATATATGCATATATATATATATATAAATTCGAAATGATAACAATATTATATGTTAGTTACAATATTTAATTTATTTGATAAATTGAATAACTAACATTAATATTTATATTTAATTTATAATGATAAATTAAATTCTTTGGCTCATTATTTGGATTAACTATATGAATATGATTTGATCAAATCAGATCAATCCAGATTATAATTGCAAAATTCAACTTTCTTGTTTTGAATTTTAAATTTCGAATTTTAAGATTAATAAATATTAATCTTGAATATCTTTTAGATTTTGAATTCGAAATTTATATATGCATATATATATATAAATTCAAAATGACAACAATATTATATGTTAGTTACAATATTTAATTTATTTGATAAATTGAATAACTAACATTAATATTCAAATTTAATTTATAATGATAAATTAAATTCTTTGGCTCATTATTTGTATTAACTATATGAATATGATTTGATTAAATCAAATCAATCCAGATCAGAATTGCAAAATTCGAATTTCTTGTTTTGAATTTCAAATTTCAAATTTTAAGATTAATAAATATTAATCTTGAATATCTTTTAGATTTTGAATTTCAAGATTAATAAGATTAATCCTGAATATCTTTTTTGAAATTCAAATTTCAAGATTAAAAAAAATTAATCTTCGATATCTTTGAATTTCGGATTTCAAGATTAATAAATATTAATCTTTGATACAATTTTTTAAATTTGAATTTCAAGATTAATAAAGATTAATTTTGAATATATTTTGACATCTTTATTTGAATTTTAATTATTAATAAAAGATAATCACGGACTATGAGGCTCTCCATGAATTCTATAAATACAAGGACTCATGAATAAGAGAGGCATTGCAATTCAAATTTGATTGTGAGCCACAGAAACTCTAGAGAGAGTGAGACATGAGAAGCACTAGCACGCTTGCGATTGTTGGGAACTGTTCGCGTGGATACCGGTAGAGTGAGACGATTAGAAACGTCAGCTCCTTGTGATCGAGACAAAAAACGTAGAAGGTCGTGAAACTTGAAGAGATTCAAACGCAAGGAACGTTTCGAATTCCAAACACAAAAGGTATTACTCTATCTCCTCGATCTAAACGCCTTTGACATATTCATACGAGATTAGAAAATTTTAAAATTCCGTAGCTTGTATGTACGTTCTAATCCAACAATGAAAACAAACATAAATACTATGATTAATTAAAAAATAATAATCAGCCACAATTAAAACTTTAATTGCGTGGCGTTTGATTCATACACATCCATGTTTATGATGAGATTATTAATTCCTCATAAAAAATAATAATGCATGAATTTTACAGTTAATTTTTGGGTACAACTGGTATCCACTTAATCCTCAAACCGAAATCACACTTGACAAATCTGACGACGACGACGACCTTAATTAGGTTAGAAACTTAGAAGGAGACCTAGATAATTGAATTAAATATTGTAAAATTAGGGAGAAATGACTAGAGAAATGTGGGAATAATATTTGTCATTCTAACTTATTTCCCACTAACAAGAAGCAATATTTATCTTTTTCTTTTTCAAATTTATCTATTTATCATGCCATATAAATTTGGCTTGAAGGCAATTTTGGAAAGTCCTAGATTTTCAGGGACTCATTTTTTAATAGGAAAGAATTTAAGTATAAAAGATGAACAGGAATCTTATAAACAAGTTTAACTAATTAATTAAGTTAATGTTGTGATGGAACATATGAACTACCTACTAAAAGCCAGAACTCAAGAGAGGAAGAGAGTGATCTTTTCGTGGAGTTTATAAATAAAGAGTAGCATATGGGGCTAAACCAATCTTATTTATACAAACTTCACTTTTATTCCATTCTCATGAACTTAGATTCCTCATTATATTTCCATCGCGAGGTTTGTATTTTGAAGTATGTACTCTCTCTGTAATCCATCATTTAATTTGCTTCTTAATTATTGTCTCTTTTCCATGTGATTCTGCTGTTTAAATATTATTGTTAACTTCGATCTGTTCCATTGTAGCAAATTTTGCTTCAATACTTCATTTGCTTTCATTACAACATTTTGATTAATTTTAAATTCAGCACAACAGGGTCAAGGACTGGTGAGATTCAACAATTTCCTTAATAACATGCAGTTCTTTAAGTATCATGTTGAAAGTTATATTGGCCATTGATGTTATGTGTGTGTGTGATATGATTATGATGTATAATCAATGAATTGAGCAGAGAGTAATGCAAGGGAACAATAAGAAAGATACGACGCCGCAACACCAGCAAGGAGGAGCATGTGCAGCATGCAAGCACCAGAGGAAGAAGTGCAGTGTGAACTGTGCATTGGCGCCCTACTTTCCGGCGAGCAGACACAGAGAATTCGAAGCAGTTCAAAAAGTGTTCGGAGTGAGCAACATGAGCAAGTTAGTTAAATACGTTAAAGAAGATCACCGGAGGAAGGTGGTGGAGTCTCTCATCTGGGAAGCTTTTTGCAGGCAACAAGATCCCATCCTGGGTTCTTATGGGCACTACAAAAAAGTCTATGATCAGTACACTAATCTCCTGCAACAGCTTCATCATAATAATGCTGAGCACAACCACCACCAGATATTACATAATCAGTTGTCATTATCTCATCATCATCAAGACTTGGAGAGCTTTCATCAGAATCATCACTTGGTGATGAGTGGAGCTGAGACATCATCGGTTGAGGAGGATGATGGGTTAGGGTTTATTCATAATCATAAGAACAATAATAACAACATGATTATGGATTCTTCTTCATTGTATGGATTAGACTTCTCACACATTGACGGTTTCAAGTCTGAAGTTGTCACAAATCAGTTTCAGCAACACCACCATCCACCTTACTATTATTCAGGTATATATAAAATATAATTACAATTAACGCTTTCTTTCCATTTTAGTTGAAATTAATTTGATTATTGTATCCATGAATTATCTTTTAAAAATATAGTTTCTAAAATTTAAAAGTAACGAATACTGATCGATCATCTTAAGTTAGAGGACAGATTAAACAAACCAATATACTATCAAACAAATTAAAGTTGGTATTAGTATGCTGGCTTATTTAGCTCACTAAAATGATGAATTTTTTTTCATGGTATTAACTCGTCTAACTTTGAAATTTAAATTTTCATTTGTACGAGTTATAAACAATAGTTAATTAATTCATCATATACTTTGTCTAATGCACCACAAAATATATTTTAAAATAAAAAATGCTTAATATATCAAACTATTTACATTTTATAAATAGTGCAATTCATTTACCATGTTAATATGTATTGAAAAGCTTGTCAACAATTTTTTACTAATATTATAACTTATATATAACAACTATATGTATATTATATCTGGAGAACTCTATTTACTATGTTCAATTCGCATTTGTTGAATGAATACTGAATATGTTACGATGAAATTGCTGGTTTAATATAAATCTTAATCAGATTATATTCTAACGATATTTTTTTTTTGTTTCTGATGATGAATGCAACTGTAGGACAAAAATTCAACTAAATAAACACCATTGAAGGCCCTAGATATATGTATATATCTGGGAAGGAATCTTAGCCGTTCATCTTATTTCATAGAGCAACACAAATGAAAGAACGTGCTCATCAACTTCACCAAATTCTTTTCACACTCCAAAAGTGTTTTACATAATTTTATGTTTAATGATTTTTCCAATTTCTGCTTGCTCTACAATATTATTGCTGTTGATGAAGGCAAAATAATAATGTGTACATGTCAATTTGATAATTAATTATCATCATTTGATTATTCCCTTTTGATGATGTGTTTGTTTGGAAAAGTTTATTTACTCCTCAAAAGCACGTTCAACAGTGTTTTTCGTAAAACGATATAATCTCATCTACATATTTACATCGGCTTGAGTAAAAGTACTTCTCTACCGCGTTCCCAAACAGACATAATATTTGTTCATTCACAGCGCTTAATCAAACCTGCTGAGACAGTTTAATCGTTGAATTTCTATCAATTTAACCTAATCATTATTAAATCAAGACGTTATGTTAATATAATGGTCGTATATAATCGTTGACTTTCAACTTGTATGTATAGATTTTTATGCATGGTTGACATTGAATTTCTCTTTGAATAATCTGATTTTTAATATAAAAAAGGAAGACGTTCTCTAAATGAGTTATTTTTTCATTTCTAATATTACAGTTTAAGACTTTATTTAAATCAATTCAATTTTTGTCCATGATCTAAGTCCAACCCTCGTTAATTTAATGTAAATTCTCCTAAACGAGACAAAATAAATACGATGAAAATTTCAAAATAATATATATATATATATATATGTATGTATGTAGAATGCCAAGAATCAGATTGATATATAGTATGGTTTATCAATTAAAAAAAGGATACATCTTATTTTAAATTGATGATAAATTAAGAGGATATTAGGAATTGCTATATTTTAATTTTCACTGGACAAAAACTTAATGATGATGACCAATATCACTAAATCCCTACGTATGAATATGACATTTTTAACGTGTCAAATTATTCGTAAGATACTATATTCCATCGTGAATATAAAATTTCGTCAGTAGTAAAAATTAGGGAGATTTACTATAAGGTCCCAAGGAATGAAGTTATTTATGAAAATGTTCCAAGAGGTTGTCAATAACAAGTTGAGGAGCATTATTGACAAGTGGAGCAGCTGTCATTGACAACTATTGGGACCTTTTCATAAATAATTTCTTTCCTTGGGACCTTACAATAAATCTCCCTAAAAATTAAACTTGGTATTGTATTTATGACAGAAAGAAGGTAGTATGAAAAATGCTCATTTTCTTTCTATTAAGTTTTAGAATATAAGTCATTTGTAAAATATGTAAAAACATTAATATTTTTAATAACTTGACATGAATAATGAATATCATTGAGTAATATAATTATACTTAAGGATGGTATCTTTGGGGAGATCAAATAATGTTAACAACATTCATTAATTTTAACCAGATCGTTCATTTCTTTGAATCAGTTAAATATGATTTATGAATTTAAACAAAATTATTTATTTTCCATACTGCAGTGCCTAATATTCTTTTTTGCCAACTAATTTAATTAGACAAAATCTTCCAAACCAGAGGGAGGAATACTGACGAAGCTGATCCGATACAATGCATTTGCAAGCTTGACGCCTATTTATCTCCGTAGTTGTTCACTTCTGATCCTCTCGCCTTCGTTTATATTTGTTTATTACAATCTTATGCCACTTAACAATACCCTCCGTTTTGACTTTATTTATATGACTTGGAACCTCCTTATTAACATGCAAGTACAAGAGACATGCTCTTTAATCTCTCTTTGTATGACATATTTATTGATGTACACTCTTCCCCATATCTACCGACACAAGTGTTTGTCTGGCAATCCTCTGAAGGTTTCGTTTTTGTTATAGCACAAGCTGCTTCAGTACTATAGAAGTCTATCAGGAATGGTGATAGGAACAGCAAAGAACTATAAACTATTTTTTCATTTCAGTCCTTGTGACAGACCCAAATATGGAAGGCCCAGAGGGTGAAGAAACAGGCCCAACGCAGACGGAAGCTGTTAGAAGGAGTCAGAGAAGCAGGAAAAAGTCTTGGAAGCTTTGGGATTTAGGAGAATAGAATAAATAGACATGAAAACGGTTAAGGGGGGGGGGATAGGAATATTGTTAGTCTGTTTCTCTGTTTCTCCTTCTCTTTCTGAATCTTCTCTCTCACTGAGGCCGTTGGTGCCTTTTCTTTTTGTATTCTCGCGTTTCCAAGATCTTGTATCCAGGCAGTCCTTCGGGAATTGTTTGCCTAACGTCATTCTTACGGAATATATCAATCTTTCATCCATTATTAAGATTGGTGAGGAGTGGTTGTTACATCTTTGGTGCTCTCGTTGAGAGTCGAAATGGCCGAAAACACGAGATTGAAAGATTTACAAGCAGAGCTAAAGAACATGCAGAACCAATCCGCGACGGAAACAAAGAAGGTACAAGAACATGTGGAAGACTCCAAGACACGATTCCAGAACATAGATACGCGTCTTGATCAGATGGGAACTATGTTGCAAACGGTGGTTAGATCATTGGATCAGGTGAACTTGCGTTTTGAGCAGTTGCAACTCATGAAAACAGAGGGGTCATCGGCTTCCTACCCGACGATGAATACAACCATCGCTAACAGTAATATCGCCACCTTTAGACCTGTGAAACTCGACTTCCCGAGGTTTGATGGCAAGGAAGCCTTAGACTGGCTCTTCAAAGCCGATCAGTATTTTAAATACTATGATATTAAGGACCCACAACAGTTGGCAATTACCACGGTGCACCTTGATGGAGACGTGTTGCCTTGGTTCCAGATGCTGAACAAGGCGGGTCGGGTTCCTCACTGGTATGCTTTCGCCAGAGCAGTGGAGACACAGTACGGGCCCTTGCAGTTTGAATGTGCACGCTCCAGTCTGTTTAAACTCACACAGCATTCCACGGGAGGAAATATCCAGGAGTACAACCAGAGGTTTTTGGCCTTAGCCAACCGGACGGAAGACCTCAGCGAAGACGCATTGCTAGACTGTTACATTGGGGGCCTCGCACCCTCTCTCCGACGAGATATACTGGTGCAACGGCCGAGTTCCGTGCTGAACGCGATGGAGCTTACCCGTTTGTTCACAGAGACGAGCAAATTGACACCAATGGGCCTCAAAACGCGCGTGACAAGCTATACGCCACACCGGAGCGTAACCGCAGCGCCGCAGAGTAATGCAAACT
The DNA here is from genome assembly GCA_025593235.1 of Vachellia pachyceras. Classification (NCBI taxonomy): domain Eukaryota; kingdom Viridiplantae; phylum Streptophyta; class Magnoliopsida; order Fabales; family Fabaceae; genus Vachellia; species Vachellia pachyceras. The sequence goes on from JANTPZ010006171.1 coordinate 10,216, forward strand.
TGCCACCCCTGTTACCAGCTCCCAAGACCCTTCCCCATCAAGCGGCTCACTCCGGCAGAAGCACAGATACGACGGGAGAAAGGGCTGTGCTACACATGCGATGCAAAGTTTTCTCCAGCACACAGGTGCCCAAACAAGAAGCTTATGATGTTAATAACTGAGGAGGAGGAAGGGGACGACACAGAGGAACCGGTGGAGACGACGATGGATGCTACACTTCACCACCTCTCATTGCATGCCTTACGGGGAACGCATGGTCCGGCTACGATTCGTTTTCACGGTCACATTTACGGCACACAAGTACAAATACTGCTCGACGGTGGGAGTTCAGACACGTTTATTCACCCAAGGATAGTTCGCCATTTACATTGCCAGCTGAGACCACATCTAAACTAAGAGTACTCGGGGGCACTGGTCAAATCCTCACTTGCTCGGAGATAGTGAAGGACGTCCCAATACAGGTGAATGGGTACACGATTACGTTGACCCTGTTTGTGTTACCCGTTGCAGCCGTCGACGTCGTCATAGGGGCAGACTGGTTGGAAACGTTAGGGCCCCATGTGGCCGACTACAGCACCTCCACCCTGAAGCTCTTTCAGAACGGTCAATTTGTGGTGCTAAAAGGATTCCGAGCACAACAGATGACGTCAGCCCAACTGCATCACCTGGTACGCATTGACGGAAGCGATGCTGCAGCCGAGATTTTCCTGTTGGATCGAGTTAATGCCCCAGAGGACAACCGGAGTCAACAAAATGAGCTACCTACAGAATTAAAGGAGCTCCTTAAACGATTTGAAGGCGTTTTTCATTCACGACACAGGTTACCACCAAGGAGAGGACACGAGCACGGCATTGAATTGATGCCCGGAAAAGGGCCTGTCAAGGTTAGACCATACCGATACCCAGTGAGTCAGAAGACAGAAATAGAAAACATGGTGAAGGACTTGTTACGTGATGGTTTGATTCAGCCCAGTGTCAGCCCATTTTCAGCGCCAGTGATATTGGTGAGGAAGAAGGACAGTACATGGAGATTTTACGTTGACTACAGAGCATTGAACGCCATTACTATCAAGGATGCTTTCCCTATGCCCACAGTGGATGAGCTCCTCGACGAGCTACATGGATCAGTTTACTATTCTAAACTGGACTTACGGTCAAGGTATCACCAAATACTTATGAAGGAAGCAGACAGAGAGAAAACAGCCTTTCGCACACACTTGGGGCTATATGAATGGCTTGTCATGCCATTTGGACTCACGAACGCTCCTGCAACGTTCCAAGCTCTCATGAATACCATCTTCGGTCCATTTCTATGACGTTTCGTATTAATCTTTTTTGATGACATCTTAATATATAGTGACACCTGGGATATTCATTTACAACATATTGAACTAGTGATGAAACAATTACAACAACATCAACTATTTGCGAAACTTTCTAAGTGTTCATTTGGACTGCAGAGGATTGATTATCTCGGTCATATTGTTTCGGCGAAGGGTGTAGAAGTCGACCCACGCAAGGTACAAGCAGTGCGTGATTGGCCAACACCGACCAACGTCTCACAGCTGAAGGGGTTCTTGGGTCTCAGTGGATATTATCGGCGCTTCATACAAAACTATGCCCAGAAAGCCAATGCACTCACTGGATTATTGAGCAAGGATGCCTTTCGGTGGACAGACGAAGCTTAGCAAGCTTTCGATAACCTCAAGCAGACGTTAACGCGAGCCCCTGTTTTGGTATTACCTGACTTCACCAAAACATTCATACTAGAAACAGACGCATCAGGAACAGGGGTAGGTGCCGTTTTGAGTCAAGATCACCATCCTATCGCTTATTTCTCCAAGAAGCTCTCCCCAAGAATGCAAGCCCAATCAGTCTATGTTCGAGAACTGTTCGCCATTACCGAGGCTGTTGCCAAGTTCAGACACTATTTGCTAGGCCATCCATTCATTATCCGGACAGATCACTCTAGTTTGAAGCATTTGATGGAGCAAACTATTCAGACGCAAGAGCAAGAGACATGCTTGCCTAAACTGTTGGGCTATCGGTTCTCAATTGAGTATAAACCCGGGAAAAACAATCTGGCGGCTGACGCTCTCTCCCGTGCGTCCCATATGGCCATGTCAACGTTCTCCGATCCTATCTTAGACCTCGTATATAAAACGGTCGCGGCCTCTCCTCTTATTAAACAGTTGAAAGAACAGATATTGCAGAACCCCACGTCACTTCCACATTATAGAGTAACTAAGAACCAGCTGTACTGGAAGGAACGTTTGGTCCTTCCCCATGATCAGTCAGAGTTTCTACAGCAAGTGATGGAGGCTTTCCATTCCTCCAAAATTGGAGGTCACTCGGGCTTCATGCGCACCTTTCGTCGTATTGCTCATCTGTTTTTCTGGGTGCGGATGCGACAGGACATCAAGATTTTTGTTCGTAATTGCGAGGTCTGTCAACGTGCAAAGGTTTTGCAGTTATCACCAGCGGGACTTTTGAATCCCCTTCCCATTCCCGAGCGAGTCTGGGAGGATATTGCGATGGATTTCATCGTCGGGCTGCCGCCTATAAGAGGAATGGCTGTCGTCATGGTAGTGGTCGATAGGCTCTCCAAGTACGGTCACTTCATGCCACTACCTGCCAGCTTCTCCAGTATCCAGGTCGCAGAGGCATTCCTTCAACATGTGGTCCGTCACCATGGGTTGCCACGGACAGTGGTCTCGGACAGAGATCGGGTTTTCACGAGTGCTTTCTGGAGGCATCTCATGAAATTACAAGGGGCTCAGCTCAAGTTCACCTCAGCGTATCACCCTCAGTCTGATGGCCAAACGGAAGCTTTAAACAAGTGCCTCGAAATGTACCTCAGATGCATTGTCCATAACTACCCACGTCAATGGCTTTCTCATTTACCTTGGGCGGAATTTTGGTATAACTCATCCTTTCATCACTCCATCGGTATGACTCCATTCAAGATTGTTTATGGGTGTGACCCGCCACCGTTACTTCGTCACTCGTCGTTGGATGATACTCCAGTGGACATTCATCAACTACTAGAGCAGCGAGATGAGCTGCTATCTGTCCTGAAACAAAATTTATCTAAGGCACAAGATAGAATGAAACGTTATGCTGACCTGAGGCGCTCTGAATTTTCTTTCCAAGTGGGTGAGTGGGTCCTCGTTAAACTGCAACCGTATCGTCAGCACAGTGTTCAACTACGCCGGTACCAGAAGCTGTCCTTGGCATACTTTGGTCCCTTTGAGGTGCTTGAGAGGATTGGGCAGGTCGCTTACCGGCTCGCATTACCCTCCCATTCACGAATCCACAACGTCTTCCATGTCTCCCTCTTGAAGAAATTCTACTGGTCGGAACCACAGTGCGTCTACTTGCCCCTGCCTCCGTCGTCGCTCCTAGAAGGCCCCATTTTCCATCCCAGCAAAATACTACAGCAACGTACAGTTCGGCAAGGTCAGCAATTCGTCGAACAGGTGTTAGTTCAGTGGGATAGCGACCGCCAACCTACGTGGGAAGATTGGGATACTCTCAAAACATTATATCCCGAACTGGCCCTTGAGGACAAGGTCCCATTCAATGGGAGGGGTATTGTGACAGACCCAAATATGGAAGGCCCAGAGGGTGAAGAAACAGGCCCAACGCAGACGGAAGCTGTTAGAAGGAGTCAGAGAAGCAGGAAAAAGCCTTGGAAGCTTCGGGATTTAGGAGAATAGAATAAATAGACATGAAAACGGTTAAGGGGGGGATAGGAATATTGTTAGTCTGTTTCTCTGTTTCTCCCTCTCTTTCTGAATCTTCTCTCTCACTGAGGCCGTTGGTGCCTTTTCTTTCTGTATTCTCGCATTTCCAAGATCTTGTATCCAGGCAGTCCTTCGGGAATTGTTTGCCTAACGTCATTCTTACGGAATATATCAATCTTTCATCCATTATTAAGATTGGTGAGGAGTGGTTGTTACAGTCCTCTTCTGAGGCAATGTCATTCAACTCCCTCAGCGTTATCACCACAAAAGCTTGAGCAGGTTGTTAGAGCTGAAGTAGATGCCAAAAACTACGTGAAAATTCCTGACCTTCTCTCTTCCTCGGAGTCCTGTCCAAGTCCAAACCCAAATCCTTTTTCCTTCTTTTCTTCACTTCCCCAAAACGTGAGAGTGCAAATTATTGACGAAATGCTGCAATCATTCATACCTCTTAGATCTCGCTTTAGGCCTCAGATGGCCTATTCATATCTTCTTTCCTGTACTCTTGAAAGCTCCAATCCCCTCCCTTGTTCTTGCCGTTCTACAACGAACTCTTCGTTCTGGTTGCATTCCTGTTCCTCAAACCCATGTTCTCCTCACATCTGCTTGGTTGAACAAACGGCAGCAAAGTCATTCTGTTTCGAACATTTTGCTTGAGATGCCATCAATCGGATATCAACCCGATTGCAAGACTTGTAATTATCTGCTATCATCACTATATGCTGTTGATCAGTGGATGGAGGCAGTTGAAGTCTTGAAAGGCATGAGTGGAGCAGGATGCTTTTCTGATCATGGGAGTTACGCCATTGTAATTGGAGCAATGTGCAGGGTAAGAAAGACTGCTGAGGCATTGGGCTTGGTGAAGCAAATGGTGGGTAAATGCGGACTGACCCCAGGACAGGGAACACTAATGCAATTGACGACAGCATTACGGGCAAATAGGGAGATACAGAAAGCAGTTTAGGTGATTGAGTTCCTGGAGAACGAGGGTCACACTGTCGGATTTGAGAGTTACGAAGCAGTGGTCGAAGGGTGCTTAGAGAAAGCCGAGTATGTTTTGGCTGGAAAGGTGGCAATGAGGATGACAGAACGAGGTTTTATACCATATATCAAGGTCAGGCTTAAGATAATTGAAGATTTGACCAGTATTGGTGAGTGGCAGATAGCTTCTGCTGTGAGGCAAAGATTTGCATCACTTGGATGTTAGTGGCTTAATTGATGATGGGGCTGGCTAGGCTAACATATTATTGCCTAAGTGGGTAAGATCATAAAGTGAGGCTTTGTAATGTTTTATACATGGAAATAGAGTAAGAGTAATGTATTACACATTTGGGTAGGATTTAAATTCTGAAAATGAATCAGCAAGTGGTTGGTCAATTGGTTAGTTTCAGCTGCATTAACCAATGGCTCGCTTACTGGTGACTCTTGGTGTGTGTACGTTAAGCATATTTTTTTTTTTTGCCAACACGTTAAGCATATTTAGAATAATGCAAGTTCTAAGTTTTTGTCCCCTAAAGATGAAGTCAGTGTACACAAGGTTTAACTTTATAGATGCAAGCATAAATTTGGCAGTAGCACTTTTTGCTGTCGTAAGAAAATGTAGTAAATGTTTGTTGGAATGTTGAGAAATTTTGACTAAAACCAATTGGTACACTTAAAAAATCTACTGAAGGTTTTGGATAATTTATGAAGTTGTTGTTTGAATTAACGATTTAAAGCCTTAATCTAATTTTTTATCATGATTTTTATATTTATGTTATAAATATGTGAAGGAAGTTTTGTTTTAATTTGAATTAATGTACTTATCACTGGCAAATTCAAATAAGCACAAAATCAATTAGTCAAATTGGCCAAAATTAGCTTGAATTCTTCATTTCCTCCTCTTAGGCAAGATCATGTTAATTGAAGTGAAAATGAAAATTGTGTGTATTAAATATTGCGATAATATCAACAAAATTTAAATATTCAAGTACTGATTCTGTATTGATAGATTTGAGAAATTGTTTTTAAATTCAAAAATAAAAATGCCATAATCAGAATTTAATAATATTCAGTATTTTTTCAGTATGTAACATTTTCTATAAAACAAGTACTTTGTTTCTTTTGAGAGGATACTATCAATCATCAAATACATGTAACTAAAACTTGTATTGGTTATTATGTATATTTTAAATTAATTTTTTTTTTCACCATCATTACTCATCCGTTATCTAATAGATAAAAGAATAAAGGTTTTTTTTCCTACAATTGCACCAATCATATTTGCCAACAAGAACACCTATAAAAAATGGTAAAATATCTATTTGTTTTGTTTTTACTAATTTGATCAAATTCAATTTGTTTAATTGTGTGATTGTTTAATTGTGATTGGTTTATTTGGGTAGTGAATTTCAAATTTCAAATGCTTTCAAAATCATTAAAGGCAAAATATTTTCTAAACTTGTAAATTTAAATATGCAATCTGAATTTAAAAATTTTATTTGGGCATTTATTTTTTTATCCATTCCCAATATTTTTCCTTCCCAAGAAAGGTTTTCCAAATTTCAAATATTTTATGAGGTGTGTTTTCATTTTTATTCCCCACAACTTTTTTTTTTGGTTCTGCTTGGATAGGAAGAAAAGTTGAGAGGAGAAAAATGAAGAGAAGAAAAAATTAGATAGAAAATATTACTACATATTTTACTTAGATAGATAAGAGAAAACACCCCAAAACTAAATGCAATAAGGCTAATTAAAAATTGATGTGAACCTTTGACCCCAAAAAAATTGATGTGAACCAAATAAATGATCATGTAAACTATATATTAAAATTACAATTAACAGAAAAAGTAAAATTAATTAATTAGGGTGCTTAAAAATAAAGTAAATTTATTTAATGGGTAAAGAACTATAATATGGTGATAATAATGTTATATCTTGGCAAAAAAAGATAGTAATGTTATATCTAAAGCTCTGTTCTTGGGGTGGAGGCAGTGACACATGTAGCTGTATAGATATTGTGCTTGTTTGAAAACACTTAAATCATACCTAAAAGCACGTTCAACAGTATTTTCCACAAAACGAGGTAATATCCTCCACATATTTATCTCGACTTGCGTAAAAGTACTCATCTACTGCTTTCCCAAACGAATCCATTATAAATTTATTGTTGTATAGAATACTTGCTCTTGACATTAGAAATTATAGACAAATTCAATAAATTGCTAACATATACTTATTGATGAATACCATGTGTTTTGATGATGTACATTTTGATAGATGTTTTCTAAATTTTCTTTATGTTTGAGCTTATCATATTATTGAATTACTCCATTTATTTCTTTTTAAAAAACAATAATTATCTAAATCATGCAAAATAAATTATTAGTTTAAATATGTTAAAAGCAATAAATGTGTAAGAGAAATAATTTTTCCTTTCAAATATACATTTATTTATGGAGATATGAGTTAAAGAGAATTGGTGGAAAAAATATGAGAGAAACATGTAATGAATTGGGCGGCCAAATAATATAAAATGCATTAATCGTTTTTTTTTAAAACCAAATTGTTTGTTATATAGAATTAACCTTATGTTAAAGAATATTACTTATAAATAGAAATAAAATGATTATATTCTTCAAATTTATTTTGTATGACTTTAATGTTATTCATTTAATTAATTTGTCCAACGACTTTATTAAGTTTTGCTGAGAGGTAAAATAGGAGGAAGATAAGCACTAGGCTTACTCATGTTTGATTTCTCTTATACCGTTTCCTTTTTTTTTTTGCCCAATCTCTTATATACACACACATATATATATATATGTGTATATATGTTTTTAAGAATTATTCTCCATTACAACCTTTTTTATTACCTTCTATAATTAGTTTCTTAAATTATTCTCTATTACAAGTTAGGCTGTTTTATAAAAACAAAAATAAAACAAGTTAACTAAATTCAATCATTTTTTGTATAGCCTATTTTATTTGACTTAATTTAACAATTTCTTTTTCAGATCCATGGTAGTTTTCAAAGACTTGTGTATATTTTAAGAACTAAAAAAGAGAGCCAAAAAAAAGAGGTCAATGAAAAAAGAAAAGAAAGGAAAGAGGATTATTAGTTCGTTTTCAGCTCCTCCTCCATTGTTCTGAATTCTGATCTCGTGGTTTCCTCCTTCCCCTAGAATTCCTTTGTAATTCTGGGGGATATTTATACAATGCATCGTTCATTTTTTTGGATTACCATTGTTCATTTCTCTTCCATCTTTCATGCTCAAATACAAATAGGAAGGTAGCTAGCTTTCTTTCTGGGTTCTGTTGGATTTTGCAGGCTTTGTGTTTTTGTTAATGTCTTTGGAGAGAAACAAAAGTGCTTCCATGGCACAATTACCTCCCAAGATCCCAAACGCCACGCTGTGTTGGTGTGACATCTCTGATTCTTCTCCACCGAAGATTCCTTCCGTGGCAAGTTTCTCAACGGACATTGCCGCGGCCACACAGGACCCTTTTTGGGCGGATGAATTCCACGACTTGTCGTCGGCGAGACGCCAGGCCCATCGGCGGACGGTGAGCGATTCGATTGCCTTCCTCGAGGATCCCATGTTGCATGTCAACAATTGGAGGAATGTTCGGCCCAGGATTGAGGCTGAGAATGAGTTTCACAAGTTTGATGATGAGAAATTCATAAACATGTTTGATAATGACGTATCTGGGCCTTCCATGCCTCTAAGTCTAACCTTTTCCTCTTCATCAAAATCTTCTAGCCCATCTGATCATAATAACGTTAATGATGACAAAGAAATCACGAACCAAGTCCAACAACAACAACACCAGAACCTGCACAACCAGAACGAAGATCAACAGCATAAACATCTTAAAAATGAATCCGATGAAGTTGAAAATCAGATAACCAAACACCAGGAAATACATCCACTATCAACTTCTTCCTCTGACAAGATCGCTGATCCTAAGAGGGTCAAAAGGTAATAGACAATACTATGCCTTTTTGAATGATTTTGTTATCATTTTAATTAATAGGAGGCAGTGTTTTGCATCGTTATCTGGATATTATTAGTTCAGATAACATGTCTCATATCAGCCCGTAATTTTGGTTTTGCATCAGAATCTTAGCAAATAGGAAATCTGCACAAAGATCACGAGTGAGAAAGCTGCAATATATAAGCGAGCTAGAACGTAGTGTAACTTCATTACAGGTGCAATACCGATTACAACATTTTTAGTTATATAAAGATGTGTGTGTGTGTGGCATGGTTTGACATGTAATAGTAGTTTTGACTGTTCTCATTCTTTCACAAAATGGAAGGCTGAAGTATCAGTGCTGTCTCCAAGGGTTGCATTTTTAGATCAGCAACGCTTGCTTCTGAGTGTTGATAATGGTGATCTTAAGCAAAGAATCGCCGCCCTCGCCCAAGACAATATCTTCAAAGATGGTATTTCTCTTTAATCACTGATTTTATTAGTTACCTAATGGCGCTACTCACTCAGTTAAGAGCTAGAGTTCTGGTATATATCATATAGCCAACCATATTCTTTAGAATGTAATGAAGCTGAATGGTTTGTGTATTTATGAAAGAATCTTCAAGTTTTTGGCCCCTCTCTATTCTAATGATGTATATGCAGCTGTTCAAGATGCACTAAGGAGGGAGATAGAGAGGCTGAGGCAAGTGTGTCACCAAAAAAACCTCAAGAACATGGAATCTGTTGCAGGTTCAGCATCCCCATCACCAAATCCACAAGGTCATGGCTGACTGAAATGGAACAGCTTCTCAACGTCTGAATATTCTTACTAATGACCACATAGCTAGTTTATGTATGATACTGTCATTCTTGTTACTGTATATAAGGAACTTCCTAGCCTTGGATCAGAAGGGAGAAAGGAATCAAGAAGAATAGGAAGGGAGAAATTCCTATTTACATATTTATTAGTCTGCTGACTGACAGTACAACGAACTAATGGTAAACTATTATTCCTTGCAATAGCTGGCTGTGTAGTATAGAAGAATTTCTCGTTCGTGAAGTGGAAGGGAGGAGAAAGGAGAAGAATGGGATGAATATGTTCTGTTCTGTTAAGGTGTAAGGCACCTGGTGTTGTTTCTGCTGCTATGAAACAGAGCAGTCATGTGAATTGTTTCATTTGAGGAATGGGACCACTAAAAGTGTTCATGACTGTCATTATGGAGAGCAACATGTGTGTAAAGATATATCTCAAATCTTACTCCTTTAATTCTTAATGTGGGATCCAATTGGGGAGTTAATCTTGATCCTAAACATGACATATTTTAAATTTGTCACTTTTCCCCCTAAATTATCTCTATTAATATTTGTTCGAAAATAATCAAGCAAGCGAGACAAAAAAATATCTAAGAAGTTGATTAAGATGTTTTAGAAAAAACGTGTCATATTAACTGACTTAATTAATATATTTAATCTAATCAAATTAGGTAAATAGAATCTAATATTGGGATGGATGAAACAAAGGGTAAGTCTTTTGGTTGAAACCCTCTGGGGTGGTCGTGCTTTATGGCTCTGCTATACTTGGATGTAATTACCTTTATTTGACACACTGAGTAAACATGGGAGAAGTGCAAACAATCAGTTCTCTTTGAATATGTCGAAAGTTGCACCTGCTTCACTCTTCTCATTTTGGTCTGAATCTGATCGTCCTTTCTTATGTACGACCAAAGGGTTGAGACAGAGGTTTCTTTAATGTTCAACAAATTGGGTATTGTGATTGCTTTGAATCTTCAAAACAAAATGTTTAGAGTTCCTTTTTGATGAATGAAGACCACAATTAGATTATCTTCGTACATAATGTGTCCGTTTGGGAACGCGTAAGAGAAGTACTTTTACGTAAGCTGAGGTAAATATATGGAGGAAATAATCTCATTTTGCGGAAAAATACTGTTGAACGTATTTTTAAAGACAAGTTAAACTTTACTAAACAAGCACAATACTACATGTGGTCCAATAAGTGCCAACTAACTTTTCTATAAGATTAAAAAAGTTAAATACATATTCACAAAAAAATTAAATAAATGACTTAAAAGTATTTATATGTATTATTAAATCATATATGACTTCTTAAGTTAGAAAATTAGTTTGGAGAAAACAAAAAAAAATACATTGTCATGTATTTAACTTCCTTAATATTCAAAAAATCAATCAACTCTTATATTATTGTATGTAGTTAAAAATTCGTGGGCAAAAAAAAATGTAGTTAGAAATTCTCTACTCCCCCAACATACCAATTGATTTTTAAAGTCACGTTAAGTTTTGAGTTTTAATGAAGAGTTGAATTGGATAGGACTATATGAGGGTAAAACTTTTTCATTAATAATTAATTATTTACTGTTTAATCCATATATTGACATAGCATTGAGTGAATTTTAAATATGTTTTACTATCATTTAGTCATCTCATAATACTTTCGTACTCAATTTTAGCTAATATAATCACATAAAAATTAATTTAAATGATTAATAATTCCATTCATTGTAAGCATGCTTAATTTATATATCAAACAAATTTGTAGTCTTTAAGTCTATTGTTGGGATAATTTAAACATATAATAGAACAAGATTGCAATTCATTCATCTATCGTATTTCTGAGAAAGAAATATATCCACTTCAGATATCTTTAATAGTGAGGTACTTTGAAATTTGTTCATGAAATTTTCAGCGGTTCGTCAATATGCATTTAAAGGTTTCAATATTGACATATTTTTTAGATGCAAACCTAATAAGTTTTTGATATAAATATAAACATATGACTCTAAACCAACAACCAAGAGGTATTAGATCTAATGGGATGAGCTAGTCTCCCACAACACTGCAGACCAAGGTTTTGATCACTATGCTTTAATCACTGGGATTATCATAACATCATATGATAATGATGAAGTAACTCGACCAACTTGATCAAGTTTCCCCGTTGGTAAATATAAGTCATGGTAGACATAGGGTAACTCCACTTAATAGATGCTTTTGATCACTATTTATAGATGCATAATTTACATCTGATCGATGAAGACTATAATCAACTTCTGCTTGATGATATATATAAATACATATATAAGAACAAAATTCAAGACGGGGAATTCACAATAACCAAAGCCTTAAAAAAATTGAAATGGTATAATAGTGGTTGCCTCTAATATAATTATTTCAGGGGTTTACAAAATAAAACAAAAAGAGAAGGGAAAAAACAATTGATGTGAAGTTTAAACTCTCAGAATTTGTAGAGCACCAGGTCTAATTTCTTATTTATGGTTAAAAATAAGGAAAGCAAGATCAGTTCAAGACAAATGCCGTGCAAAGCCTCACGCAGACAGTATCCCACGAAATCCAACCCAACCTATACCCCCAACACACACACACACATTCTATATATATATATATATATAACTAATTGAACAGATTCTACGCTGGTCTTATGAAGTGAAGTTCATGATAAATATAACTGAGGGAAATCAGGAATAAAAAAAAATAAAGAAAACCCATTTGACTCATAAATGATACTAATATGTACTCGAAATAATCTGCTAAAGTTAAGTTCCCAAAATGAAATGGGGGAAAGAAGGGAAATCAGAGGGATAAAAAAAATAAAGAAAAACCATTTGACTCATGAATGATGCTGATATGTACTCGAAATCATCTGCTAAAGCTAAGTTCCCAAAATGAAAAAAAGGAAAAGACCACTGCAACAACATGCAGTCCAAAACTGTGCTGGAGGAACCTCTAGAGTCTAGTGCAGTCTTGCAGAAGAAATTAACAAATTTAGATAACATCAGCTATTTAGGATTACAGTAAGTCTGTAACACATGTAAGGAAACCATCAACATGACATTTAAAATCATCCAATACACCAAGCATGGACGATGCAGAAGCTCCCTGGTGTCCTAATCAATAATTGCATGAGTTTATTCTTCCACATTAATATCAATTGGTCGAGAAAAGATGACACATAAAATAAGTTCAACAAGTATCAAACAAACAGATTTTCATGTCATTACTCGCTACACAAAATGAATAATAATCTAAGACATTGAACCATATGCATATATGATAAAACATTGCACATAAAAGGAATATTAGAAATGACCATAGCTTAAAAAGGAATATTAGAAATGACCATAGCTTGTGATCTGCATCACGAAATCAAATGTAAGAAAATTCCGCGGTTTACTGGTCCAACTTAAAAAGTAAACTTTGTACACTATGAACAAAAGGATGTTCATTGAAAACATGAGTTGCTTCTATATGACATGCACGGAAAAGTTAAACTTCACTAAGATGTTTGTTCCTCACTTGAAGGACGTTCAAGAGGATCTGAAACCTTGCGTTTTGCATTCAATTCATTCAAACCTTTTACTTGATCTTCAATAGCCAGCAACCTATTACCCAGCAACTGAATTCCATTCTGATGATCATCAAGTTTAGTAATCCAGCCTCCTTCAAAATCTCTCAATTTCTTTTCAATCATCAACCGCTTCATCCTTTGTTCCTCTTCTTGCTTCAGACGTTCCTTTTCCAGTTCCATCACACTCAGAACAAGACCCCCAGAGCCAGGTACATCCTTGTAAAGGGGTTCATCAGCTTGTGGACATCGAGCCCTATACTCAGTAAAAGCCTTCTGTGTTTCCTTTAAGGCCTTTCTGTAACCGTCCAAGAGGTTTGACATCATATAAAGTTCTTTCTCTAGCCGATAGACCTCCATCTGTCTCTTCTGACTCTCATCCATATTTGCCTTGTGCAAATTATCAATCATACTATTCCGCTTCTGCAGCTCATTCAGCAAGAGTTGTTGATTCATGTTTAAATCTTCACAAGACTGTTCTTTTGCTGCATACATCATTCTAGCTTTTCCCATCCAATGTTCCATTTGCTCCATGCACATCTCAAAGTCAACTGGTTTCGAATTCCATGGGCTGTCACTTCTAAGCCGCCTGTTACTGCCATTTAGAGAATGATGAGAGTTATTATTATCCTGGCCAATATCTCTTTTGTGACCATTATTAAAAAGGGATGCCCCAGAAATCATTTGAGCATCTTCTCTAGAAGAAAGAAAATCTCCAATAGAATTGTCACGAAGTTCAATCCCAGAATTATAAGGCACTGTTTCCATTGCTTGCATGAGACTCCCTGAAGGCATCCCCTCCAAAGGCATACACTTTGATGCTAGATGGAACCCTCCCTCATGTTCATCTTCTTCAGCCTCCTGCTCCTCCTCCTCTTCCTCTTCCTCCTCTCCCTCATCTTCTGCCCCTTCTTGACCTTCTCCCTCTTCTTTCTTTGACTCGCCATCCAAACCATTCATATCACTGTAACTACATTGCCGCAAAAAGGGCAGGCCAGCATTGTTCTTCCTATCCAAAAGCCATTGCCCAGGTTCCTCTTCCTTAAGCTCCTCAATAGCCATGACAACTGAATTGTTCTTCCTATCCAAAAGCAATTCCCCAGGTCCTTTTTCCTTAGACTCCTCAATATTCAATATGTGTTCACCTACGTCTTTCTCCTTTTCTAATTCAACTTTTTCAACATGGTCTTGCCCAAGAGTCAGTTCAATGTTGTGTTCCTCCAGCTCTTGGGCTCGTCCACTATCAACTCCACCCAATCTCAAATCACCATCATCAACTCCACCCATTCTCAAATCACCATCATCAACTCCACCCATTCTCAAATCACCATCATCAACTCCACCCATTCTCAAATCACCAATCCCAACCTCAGCTCCACCCATTTCCGAATCACCACTCCCATCATCAGCTCCACCCATTTTCCTATCACCACTCCCATCATCAGCTCCACCCATTTTCGAATCACCACTCCCATCATCAGCTCCACCCATTTTCCTATCACCACTCCCATCATCAGCTCCACCCATTTTCGAACAACCGCTCCCATCATCAGCTCCAACCATTGTCGAATCACCACTCCCATCATCACCTCCACCCATTTTTGAATCACCACTCCCATCCTCAACCCCACCCATTTTACTATCACCACTCCCATCCCCAAC
>JANTPZ010006172.1:0-15781 GCA_025593235.1 Vachellia pachyceras
AATAGGAAAGGGTCATATAAAAACAATTTTTAATTTAAAATGAATCAGTAGGTCTGATCTACGAATCTATTTTAATTATCAATGAATGAATTCTTAGATGTGATAGTTCACATCCTTAAGTGGTATAATTCAAGAAGCTAGATTTCTCTATCATAGGGATTGAGTGGCATAATTAATTATGTACTAAAATAACTCTCTTTATGGCAAAAGAACAAAATACTTCTGGATGGAAGGTGATAAAGGTTATTATAATAGCTTTTAATTTTTGTTCATAATCTTCTCTATGAGATGTAGAATTCAACTCCATTATTAAAATATAGTTATTTTGTTTTTTTTAACAAATCGATTATTAATTATATGTATTCGAACTGTCCTTTAAATAAAATTCAATTAATAGGAATAAATTAAAGAGTAAATTATAAATTTAGGATAAAAATGAATTAAAATTTATATTGATGACTAAATTGAAATGGGAAAGAATATCAATCAACCGCCAACAAAAAAAATCACGATATTTAATTAAATAAAATAACCAGAAGATTTGTTTATTTTTCATCTTCGAAGGTTTTCTCTGTTTTTCACTTTTCCTCCCTACGTCACGTGTTGTTCCAAGTTCAGAGTCCGATACCAAAGCTTGCAAAATTTCATCATTTGCCTCTAATCGCTGAACAATCGCGTTTGCCGAAGAGCCAGAGGTAACAATCTGCTTTCTTCCAGTTCTAAATTTCCTATTGGATTCATCTTCCTCTGAAATCACATGTTTCTTCTTTTCCTGTAAATAGCCTCTAATTGATTACATATGTACTTTCCAGCCATCTCCTGTTCGGTTGATGGGAATCGATGGGAAAATAAAACTTGAAAACCTACTTGAAATTTAGCTTTAATTTATGTCTAGGCGCGCCGAATCTGGTTTGACTTGATTTTTTGCTCACTCATTTCGGAACAGTAATAGTGTTGGCTGAGCCGTGTGCCATTTATATTCTTTATCATCAATTATTTGAGCATCATAGAGGAATTTTAACTAACGACCGAAAAATTTTTGCTTCTTGTTTTTAATTGTCTGTTTTCTGTTTTATCTTGTGACAATGAAAAACTTAGTTCATAATACATGTGTGACTATTTCAGTACTCTTAGACACTGTTGAATTGTTCATAATACATGTGTGACTATTTCAGAACTCTTAGACACTGTTGAATTGATTCTTTTACCTGATATGTCATGCAAAATTAGTTATATTATAAAATCCCCAACGTAGTTTCTGTTGTTCTGACATTTCCCCCCTGGTAGCCAGTGTGTAAATGTTGGCTTTATATGCGCGCACACAAGATTTTAGTTGAAGACGAATCTTCATAAGATTTAATTAAATATCGATTATATAAAGATATGAGTGAAAGAGATCAGAGCATAGACACTTATATTGTAGAATTGCTAATCAGCCGGGATGAAAAGTGCTAAGCTTAATTGTGGAATCCGTACCCTTTTGCTTTTAGTATTCTAATGAGAGAACGGGTGGCATTGTATGGAAGGCATAAATTGATGGATCTGGTAAAGGGATTAATCTGTGGCTTTGTGTTAACTATACACGGGATGCATACATAAATATTTACCTACCTTAATAAGAATTGAATGTTGCGAACTCATGATTATCTACCTTTCGAACCTAATATCAAAAAGACAAGAAGAGGAAATTAACATAAATTGGAAGTAAAAGATTGTTGTTCTGTTAATTTCTCTTGCATCAGAAAGTTAATGATTTTAAACCAGGTTGCCAGATTCTTTAGAATCTATTTGCTTTCCAAACCATTATGTTTCTTATTTGTTTCCTTTTAATCCTAATAATAGCTGTGGCAAGCCAAGGACAATGAAACTGTTCAAGGTTTATGTGGGACATATAAGGAATAATGAAATTGTTCATAATTTTAACATTCACAAGTTTATTTCTGTTGAAATTTGTACAAAAAATGCCTCAAGGTGGTTAAGTAGTAACATATTGAACACAAGGAGAATTGAATGAGATGCTATAAAGAAGGGTACAAATTAATTTTCAAGTTTAAAGTGTAATTTACGCAAAAGTTGAAGAAGTCACTTTTTCTTTATGTTTGTGATGTGGGGTTTTTTTAAGATTGAACGTTATGCTCCATTTGGAATTATAAGATATGCAAATTTTGAATAAGTAACATGTTTGCCTGGCCAATTGTTGAATAATTCTGTTTTCTGTTTTGGTATATGCCTATTTTAGATCTCAGGTTTATTAACTCGTGCTCTTGAGAAAAATGAAAACATTAATGCCACATAATAAGGGCATGACGTATAAATTCTTGTACGACATTATATTCTTACTATTTGTTGTGGATTATAGTTTATTAAAGCTCTATCTGTAATGATTGGCTGTGTTTCTAGCTGTTCCTTCACATTTCAAATTCAAATGTGCTCACTGTAGCCAAAATATATTAAAATTATTTTATGAATTAAAGCTAACACTTTAATAATGGATGGTTTTGATGGATATGGAATATGATAAATGGATTATTGGATACTGTTCTATTAAATGATTAATCAGTTACTCATATTTATCTTTCAAAGAAGTTAGCAAATATGGTTTCCTGGAAGGTTACTGAGTAATTTTAAATCAGCTCCTTATAACTCAACTGATAACCCAGCCAATCCCCCCATTCTCCATACAACCATCTCATCATGATGGTCTGTGAAGTATGTATTCTAGCATATGGAATGCTGATAAGATGCCCAGTAGAATGGACTTATAATATTCAATGAATCAATGTGCAAAAAGATTGTCCGATCCAATAATGGACGCCCTGAATATCTTTTTACTTGCCCTTGGTTAATCATTCTCTTCAGTTGAACAGTGTTATATTCTTCACAAAAAAAAAAAAAAAATTGACTAGTGTTATATTTTCCCATGTCTGCTTGAAGTGTTATACGATGATTTTTTATATGGTGCAAGCTTCATTGCAAAAATGTAGTTTCTAAATTATGGGAACAGCAATGAACGTGCCATCATCAGATTGTCCTTTCTTAACTTTAGGTGTTGAAGGATAAACGACACAAAAACATCCAGAGTTGTTACAGGCATATATTGAGGCATGACATCATTAGTTCAACCTCTTTTTAAATTACAAACTCTCACTTTCGGGAGAGCTCATCCTAGAAACCCAGGATTATTGAAATCGGGAAAAGTATTCCAAGGACTCAAATTTCCTCGCACTTACAAGGAACAATCCTGCATATGCTGCACAAAGTTGACTCCATGGGAGCCATCTCCTGTCACGTATGCTGCTGCTGATGATCAGGGTGATAAATTCTTGCAGACTGGTGCCAATATATTCGACACCCTTGACTCTGGTAAAAGCGATGAGCAAGCAATAAACAATGCTGATGCAACTGCAGAGACAAAATTTCAACCTGATGTTTTGTTTCTGTTTCTCAAATGGCCCATGTGGGTTCTGGGTCCTTCTATTCTTCTCACCACTGGCATGGTTCCAACGTTGTGGTTACCAATATCTTCAATATTTGTTGGCTCTAATGTAGCTAGCTTGCTTTCATTGATTGGACTTGATTGTATCTTTAACCTTGGTGGGACCCTTTTTCTCCTTATGGCTGATTCTTGTGCACGACCCAAGTCCTCAACAGAAGGTTGCAAAAGCAATGCCCCCTTTAGCTACCAGTTCTGGAACATTGTTGCAACTGTTACTGGATTTATTGTTCCACTATTGATGATATTTGGATCTGAGAAGGGTTTTCTTCAACCTCAACTTCCTTGGATGTCTTTTGCAATCCTACTGGGTCCTTACCTCCTTCTTTTGTCAGTACAAATTCTCACTGAGGCTCTAACCTGGCATTGGCAGTCACCTGTCTGGCTTGTAACCCCGATCATTTACGGGTCTTACCGTGTCTTGCAGCTGATGAGAGGTTTGAGACTCGGGGCTGAACTCAGCACCCCAGCGTGGATGGTACATACAATCAAGGTCCTGGTTTGCTGGTGGGTATTGATTCTTGGTTTGCAGATCATGAGGGTTGCCTGGTTTGCAGGAGTAACTGCCCAAGCTCGTCGTGAGAAGTCTTCTCCATCCGCTACTTCTGTTGCTGCGATTGGTGAATAATGCTACGGATGGGTTTTTGCAAAATCACTTTATGATTTCGTCCTACTTATAGCGCCATACTCATGTTCTATCTGCATATACAAGTTGAATTTGTCTGGGACACGTCTTCATGCTCTTTCTCTTGATATACTGATGTCAATTTATGTATGTTCAGTCTGTCAGCCGGACAGCAACTCGATTGATGATCTGGTTTTATAGCTCAGGAATCAGGGTATCAAATAACGAGTTGCACACTTGGTTTTGGTGCTGACTCGAGAAAAGTGTTCAAAATCATGGAATCATACTTTTTAAGTTTGTGAGTATTAGGATAGGTTGTATTACTTTCATTCATGTACTCTGGTAGTGACTCCCCGTAATCCAGATAGCCTAATATATGATTACACATAATATACTTGAGTGATGGGGAAAATGAATTTTTCCTACTTGTGTCCTCTCTCTCTCTCTCTCTCTCTCTCTCTCTCACACACACACACGCACACGCACACAGGCACACACTAACGTGCACCCAAAGAATGACAATGTGAGAACAAAAGTGAACTTCCTGGCTGATTCAATACCTTACAATCTGGTGTTTATTAGGTCAGAACAAGGTGATGGAATTGGAAAGTTGAGGTGGATGGGAGAGGGGAGAAATGTTAGGTGGGGATGATTGACATGGAAAACTTGAGAGGTGCTGTTTTGTTACATTGTTTATTCCATCAAATTTTGGTTCCAAATGAAAGTCACGTGTATGGCAAAACAATCCCACTTTCAAGTTTCGTACCATACCATACAGGCAAATCAAAATGGCATTGTAATTCTTTTTCTTCTTTTTGTTGACACGTGTTGCTCCATTGGAAGCTGATTTAAGATATTGCCAAACATTAAAGTTAGGCGTAGTTTTAAGTGCACTGTTTATAATTGTAAGTCAAGGTGACTAGTGTAAAACTCGGAGATATGGACTATCTCAAGGAAAAAGTTATAAATCTACACACCAAAGATTTCAACGGTAGGTAAAATAAAAACCCCCTCGAAGAAACTGCATGTCAGCAACGTAAAATAATAGGAGAAATTGCAGTGACGATAAATTTATATTAAAGAAAGTCAAAAGTGTGGAAAGCGAACATTGTTTTAAATGTTTTAAATTGCAGTTAGGAGAAATTTAACTCACCCATCCATTATATTTCTTAAAAGGTTTGAGCTTACAACGTCACACTTGAAAAAAAAAACAAGAAGAAGAAGAAGGATCAATGATGGTGAGCAAACATTGCTTTAAATGTTTTTTTTTCCAAACTACAATCTGGGTTTCATTGATTCACTCATAATCAGAATGAAAATACATGACAAGCTTACATTCATTCATCAAACTCCATCTCCAGATGATGGTTAGGCAACGATACAAAAAGTTACTCTCCACACTGTAGGATGGTCTAGCTAAATAGTCCACACGAGCATGATCTTCTCTAGGAATATGGATAGACACAACTTAGTGAGTCCTTGTGGATAAACAATCCAGAGTCATAAATAATATCCCTAAAAGAATGAATGCTTTCACAACCTATTGTACTGAAGTTAATGGCTTTGATGCAGTTAAAGTAAAAGGCTAAAATTCTTTACCTTTTGTTCCACCCACGAATCCACTATTATTTCCTTTTTTTTTATTTGAGAGAGTTTCCCCTCTCTAGAGATAAGGCTTGTTTGGTGGAGCGACTCTAAAAGCTAAACGCATATTTAATAGTGTTTTTCTGTAAAACGAGATAATCTCCTTCACATTTTTACATCGATTTGGGTAAACTTACTTCTCAACCGCGTTCCCAAACGGGTATTTAGGCTATAGAGGGTCTTCGACTCTTCTAATAAGTGCTTCTTGAATATGCGTTCTTTTCCTTGCAATAAGGAGTGGGGTATTGTTATCATTCTTTAAAACATTTAATGCAATATTTACGAATTTCTTATTTTATTTATATCTATAATTTTATTACATTTATTTAATTTTTAACTTAAATATGTGTAAAAAGTTTTG
Organism: Vachellia pachyceras; assembly: GCA_025593235.1. Taxonomy (NCBI): domain Eukaryota; kingdom Viridiplantae; phylum Streptophyta; class Magnoliopsida; order Fabales; family Fabaceae; genus Vachellia; species Vachellia pachyceras. Next base: position 6,124 of record JANTPZ010006172.1, read on the forward strand.
AAATATTATTATATTTTTTTAATTTGTGTGCCTTAATTTTAAAGGCACGCACAAATAGAGGAGATATTTATTCCAATTGTGACGCCACCTTTAAATTTGAATTTGAATTGTTTCATGCTAGATAGTAGATATCCTCCTTGCACTATAAATTTTATATTTCATATTTGACATTAATTAAAAAAATATATAGTCTGAATTTGATATAATACTTTATTTCCTTTTCAACCTTATTATTTTTCAAGAAAAAGTGGTTAACCTTATAGCATTTTTTTATTTTTTTTTACCAGTGGTCGCGTTATAATATGGTTGATTAATTATTACAGTGGATAATGTTTCATTTTTAAAAAAATAAGATAAAAAAATAGTAAAAAAATTATTGTTTTATCATTTCACTTCAAAAGATTTATATCACCTCTCTATTCTGTTATGAAATTAAACTGTCAATTTTCTTGTAATTTTTTTTACAATCATATTTAATTGTATATGATGAAAACTTTTTTTTTCCAGAAATAAATCGAAAACTATGCAATTATAATATAATAATGTCAGAAAAAAGAATAGCCTGAACAAAAAATTATTGGGAAATTTATTGGGAGGTCCCACATAAGGAATTTATTTAATGAATGGTCTCAATTTTAAAAATATTTATCAAAAGATCACATTGACAACATGAGGTCCTATGCATTGACAACACCATGCGCTGTATTGACAACACCTCATGTTGTCAATGGGACCTTTGATAAATATTTTCAAAATTGGAACCATTTATTAAATAAGTTCTTTATGTGGAACCTCCCAATAAATTTCCCAAATTATTATTAAATTAACTTGCTCAATTGTATTCTATTTTTTTTAGCATAATTATCTTCCTATTAAAGTCAATTGTGTTAACATTGATATATTTTTTTTGGGATACACAATATTGATGTAGAGTGATTGTTATTATTAAAGTTAAGATTAACACTAACTGATCAGACTTATGGTTTATGCACTTGTAGGGTCTTATTAGGAGTTATGATGGGATATTCTTACAGGGATTCATGTATCGAGTTGAGATGGGATCTATGACTTCCGTCAAAGCATAGGGTGTTTTATGGGGCCTTCAGCTTTCATGAGATGAATGATTTAAGTGGGTTATGTTGGAGAACGATTGTGGTGAAGTTCTCCATCTTGTCCAATCCCAGACATTGTCAGGCCATCCAAATTATAGTGTTTTTGTTGAGGTACATATAAAGCTAGTCATAATTTGGAAGTTTAATTGGTATAGTGTAATTGAGAGTTGAATATGGTTACAGATGTTTCGGTAAGAGAGCTTTGGCATATGCTGATCGATCTGCTAATGGATGATACTTATTTGGAACATTTTCTGATAATAAATCTTTGAAATATTTATAGACTATGGTAGTGATGTAGGGCCATGTGTTTAGTTGCTAAGTGTTCTTCTTACCATGAAAAAAATAAAGGGGAAGGATATCGTTCTAGTTCTAGTTCTAGAAGTTTTTGGAGGCGGGTAAAAAGACGAAGCTGTCCTTCTATGATTACCGCACGGCGAACGCAGCAAAACTCTCTCCAAAGGTCCAAGCGACACAAAACGAACTGTCCCACGTTGTTGTTCTCCGGAATTCGAAAATCGTCTCCTTTTGTTTGACGGAAACGGCCATTTCTACTTGTCTCGGTGATCTATTCGGGCATGAGTACCGGCGAGCTCCTCAATATCCAGCCTCAGGACCTTCAATTTCCCTGTAAGATTTGAATTCCAAAAGTAGAATAATAATAAGAAAATCCTTCTTTCTTTCTTTCTTTCTTTCTTTATTTTTGGTTTCTTTTCCCCTTTCCTTTGTGTTTCTTTTCCGATTCTTGGTGTTCTTATGATTCTTCTTGCTTTTTTTTGTTCCTGCAATAGTCGAGTTGAGGAAGCAGATTTCCTGCTTGTTGCAGTTGTCTAACAAAACAGATGAATATGTGGCGTTTAAGGTTCGAATTTTACTTCAGTATCTTTCTTATGGGTTATATTTTCTTTTTGCCATCAATTCGAGTTTTTAAGTTGTGAATTTCTGGCTTTTTATGCGCCGTGTAGTTTGGAATTTTTAATTTTCGGTGAAATTGGTTGTTTGTAGGTCAAGACAACGAATCCCAAGAAATACTGTGTTAGACCTAACACTGGAATTGTGTTGCCGAGGTCTACTTGTGATGTTACAGGTTTCTTTCTCCCTATTTTCCTTCATCACCGTCTTTGATGCACAAAAAAAAAAAAAACGAACGTATTCGCGCCCATTAAAAGAGAAACTAGTCTTTTCTTGATAGTTGGTATTGATGTTGGTATGCTTAAATTGGTGTTAACCTGTTTTATTCGGTAATTATTTTGAGCTTGTGTTCTGAAGTCTGAACAGATTTTTTTTTTTTTTCACGTTTTTTTCTTTTTGGTTTAATCTTTTAGATGAACTTCGCAACCGATTTATTAGAGCCTATCTTTATATCTGAATTTGTAAACACCGTCGCTAATGACATACTGACCGTGATTCATCTGTTTGATTCAGTGACAATGCAAGCGCAAAAGGAGGCACCTACTGACATGCAATGCAAGGATAAGTTTCTCCTTCAGAGTGTCGTGGCAAGTCCTGGAGCTACCACTAAAGATATTACTCCTGATATGGTAACTAATTGATCATTAAGTTATTGTGCTTCGGTATGATAAAGAAAATCTGCAATCCGTTTGCTTTACATAATTGAATTTTTCGTTTTCATTGCATATAGTTCAATAAAGAGTCAGGCCATCATGTTGAAGAGTTCAAATTGAGAGTTCTATATGTTGCTCCTCCACGACCACCATCCCCTGTTCGAGAAGGATCAGAGGAAGATTCTTCTCCTCGGCCATCAGTATCTGAAAATGGACATTTAAATGCTTCTGAATTTATAGTTGTGAGTAATTAGTTGGTTTGTATGTTTGTCATGCTCAACACAAGTCTTCACTGTTCTTCATCTTCATTAACTTTGGATATTATGAATATGCAATTTAGGCTTCCAAAGCTTTCAATGAACGGGTTGAACCTCAAGAAACTTCATCTGAGGTACATATAATGCCTTTCAATTTCTGTCTGATTTATAGTTTCTCTATGGTAAGGGCAAGCATGCTTTCAGTTTGGACTCATTCAAGTCTAAATTTATTTTGCTCCTGCTTTGCTTCCCATAATGTCCTGTTGAAATGCTGGCACAGTCGAGGGCCCGTCATCATTGAAATCACTTGGTAGTGTCTATCACCTTTCTAAAAGTAAGGCTCTTGCCTTAGGAACGTAGCATACGCTAGGTTCATTTTACAAAGCAATTGACCTGGATGACCATGACTCGTAACTGCATTTCAAATCAATATTTTGAACATAGAAAAACCACTAAACCTAGCCAGTCTTTAGTAAACGTCCAGGCTTTTAGTAATTGGTACTTTCTAAACAAAGCAGCAAGATCATGAGAGATATCGCAAGTGCACAAACTTATATGCTTTTTTGGCTTAAAGACTTTTCTTTGCCGTTGTCATTTTACTCTAATAACCACTTAAATCCAGTACACTTTCGGAATGCAGCCAACACTTCTGTTTCTCACTGTTCAGCGTTTTGAACTTTTCTTTGTATGATTACTGACTTATTGTCCCTACATAGTTAATTTATATGTCAGTAATCATCACAATTGTCCATGCTCGTCTATTTTCAATTATGTGCAATATATTCAACTTTTTCCTCCTCAATTTTAGTGCCTTGCTTCCAGTGGGGAGCACCTTTTTAGCCCCTCACCCCTCGAGGTGCTAGAAGGTGCTAGCACCCTAAAGGTCTGGTTTGCATTTGACTAACTTGGTTCTACTGGAATGTGCAAGTTCTGGGCGCATCATTTTTTCCTATCTGAGTAAAGAGTAGGAGTATCTCACCATTGATGTCAACTTCAACTTTTCTACTGCTTAGATTGAGATTACTAACCACATTGCAGTTCCCTGTTTTCCTTTTCCTTATGCTTTTTGTGATTTTTTATTTTGAGTTTGCAATTTTCATTTTTTTAAGAGGGACTCATTAAATAAAGACTTATTTACAGTCATAATATACTAGAGACTTTACTTTGCCTTTGCATTCTCACATCACACTTACTACTGGCTGAAGTGGTCATCTAATTGATGTAAAACCGACACAGCTTAGCATGTGCTTATTAGTGGTATGACTATTTTTTATTCTATCATCTTTTTTATCCCTTGGTTGCCTGGTGAGTTGGTCCAGAGCTGAAAAACTGTTATGTTTTCTAGACTGCCAGAGGAGAAGAGAAGGTCAAAAGCACCTTTTGATCTACAATTGATAATTTAAATCCTCTTTGATTAGAACTGTAACAGAATTTGTGGATTACATTGAGCTTGTTTATGATAGTGTTGGGAAAGCACGTTCACGAAAGTCGAAATAAAATTCCTCTCACATACTTACCTTATAAATCATAAATCATGTTGGACTTAATTTATCTTGTTGTCAGCTAGTGAAAAGAAATCTCATGTCCCTTTTGATGCGCTTACTGATTTATCATTTGAATTGGTTTCATTTATGCCATTTACTTTATTTCTGGAAGAAATTTTGCTGGTAGGTTATATTGCTTCTAAGTTTCTACTTATGAGAAGAGCCTGGGATTCCTCTTGTTGAGATTTCCATGGAAGCTTTGTGCTCATTTATGTTTTATTATTGATGATTCAGGCAAGGACCCTTATTTCAAAGGTGACTGAGGAGAAAAATTACACAATTGAGCAAAATAAAAAGCTGCAGCAAGAATTGGTATGTAATTATGCAGACAACCTTTTATAGCTTTCTGGCATGCTTGTAAAGTTTCTGTAGGTTTATTGATAGTTTATCCCATCCCATCATTCTAATATAGCCTGCCCAAAAACAAATTAACATGCTTATCATGGCATTTCCGCTAAACTATTTTGCACAATTGTTGCTTAGTTAGGAGTAGGCGTAGAGCCATTTTACTATTTTGTTATTAACGTAGGAGTACCTTTTTCTTCATTTGGGGATTGTTTGGAAACATGCTCACAACTTGCATACATTGTATAGAAGCGTAATCTGATTTTTGTTTGCTTCTTGGAGTTGATTTGTCAATCTATATATTCTGATATAGCTTGGGAGGGTGCATCTGTGAAAATATTGTTGTGATTAAAACAATGATTAAGTTCATTACTTCATTTCGTTTGCTAATTTTGCAATATCCTGGGATTTTGGCAAAGCTGCAACGTGAATGTCAATTTAAAATACACAATGTATGCTCTTGCAATATCCTAGATTGAAAATTGTCCGCTTAGTTTGTGGGGTTATTCTCCCTTGTGTGTTTGTTCAGACTTTAGTGTTCTCCGAGGTTAATTGGGTTTCCCTTTTAACAAGAACTTGTGATTGTTCAGTCTTTTCCAGGTTCATGTTACAAATTTGATTGTCTAGGAATGCAATAAATTTGCTTCTAATATTTGTTAGCTTTGGGTGCAGAAGTTAATAGTTTTAGCAATGCGATGAAACCTTTGGATGGTTCCCATTAAAAGTATTATCAACTTGAATCCTTAATATTGCAGGATTTCTTGAGGCGTGAAGTTAGCATACACCGCAGTGGTGTTCCATTTATGTATGTATTCCTGGTTGGCATTATTGGCATCATTTTGGGATACCTTTTGAAGAGGACATGACCAAGTCCCCAGGATTTCAGAAGAGACGAAAATGTAGAAAGCAATGAGATTGTGAATGATCCACAGGACCTAGTGTTTGTTGTATCAACCAACTGTCGCTCTTTAAAAGGAAAAAAATATTGAATTTGTGTGAGTAGTTGGTAGCTTTATTAGCAAATCAGAGATGCTGGGCAAATTGATGACATTTTGTATCTTGGGAATTTGGGTATGTTATTTAGCGTGCCATCTCTTTGAATATTCTTTTGGCGCTACTCGAATCTGCTTCACCATTTTATAGACTGTGAAATGCATTGGAGATGTGGTTAGTAAGATATTAAAATGGTATCAGGGCTGGCTAGTTGGCCTTGAAGACCCCAAAATCAGCCATGATGGCTTGGGAGAGGTTTGATTTTTCTTTCTTTCTTTTTTCTTTTTCACTTCCAAGTGGTAGCATACGGGATGGAACCTGCGATCTATTACCAACAAGGCCAGACGGCGTGCCGGGGCATCAGCAAGTTTGCTTTTCCTTTAGAGAGAATTATTTTTCCCTGTTACTAGGTATTATTCCTAGAGTATCATCAATATATTTGTTCCTCAATGATCAAGTTTTCCATTGAAGGTGCTTTTAAGATGGACTGTTGTAGGCTTCAGTATCTGCTAGGGTCTGCTTGAGGTCTATTGCATTTGGAATTCCAACTTAGCCAGAATATACTTTTACTTTCTATTAGAACGAGTTTAGTATGTTTTCCACTCAGAAGCTTGATGTGTTAATACCATTCATGATGTATGATTTCTTTTTATATCTTTCATATTTTACGTTGATAAATAGTCTCCAGTCCTAAATATTACAATTAAATAACTGATTTGTAAAGATTAAAAACTTATTTATTTATAATGAATGTTGATTTTTCTGATATATATTCTTTAGTCATTTGAATCGAAGATTATCTACTTATCTCCTGAATGAAAATTTTCTGTGTCTGAATTTGAAAGAGGACATTGGGACTCAAGATCACCCTTGGAATGCCTTGATCCCATGACTTCCTTATTTTATTTTTTTCCCTTCAAATCTCTATTTGAGTAAATTTTATTTTTAGACATTGTTAAATATTAAATGCATTTTTGTTGGCGGAAATTTTAACATAGGTTCGTCATGTGAGAGGGGGTTTATCTCCCTGCCTCATCCTATAACTTATTGTATTTTCTTCTTCAAAACTCCATTGGTCTTCACTCTTCAGATAATGTTTGGTAATTTAGCACGTTGCTTAGCTTTCTCTCCTGCTTGTCTGTCTAGCCATCACTGTCTGTTCTTCTTTTTTGGCCAGGACGTCACCGTCTGTTGCTTGTGTCATCTTCCCACTTGTACGTCTCATCTTTCTTCCCTCCTACTCAAAATAATATTTATGCGATGGAGATTATCTCGTTTTACGGAAAAATATTGTTATCGTACTTTTATGGTGGGAAGAAGCTATGCCAAACAAAGCTAATTTATCTCCTTTGACTCATTGCATGATAAGTTGTGGGAGACTGGGAGTGTCGTGTGTCCCGTCATGTCTCGTAAACACCCTTAATTAACATTTGTTTGAATGGATTTTTTTCCAATCATAGGAAAAAAAAAAAGAATGTTCATATCTTCATAATTACTTGACTATTCCTTTTTCATTAAGACATGGGTCATGTGCATTACGCAGAACCCAAAAAATAAGCTGTATTATTAATAACTAGGACCCGACCTGATTTATAGATATAATGAAATGACTATTTTCATATTCATTAATATATTGTTATTAAGTAGTTGAAATTACAAATATATTTGTCGTGATTAAATTAGTAAACTAGAAATTGACATCACTGTCATAGGTACATTATTCATGCAGCCATAGGTAAGTAATTCAGATCATCTAAACGATCATGCAAAGAATGATTGAAAATATTGTTATATACGCGAATCAAAACGCTTACGGTAATTTTTTTTTGGTTAAAACCACATTAAAATTACTTAATGTGAAACTAATCAACATAAATAAGAATTTGTTTACTATTTTCGTTTTTTGACTTTTCTCATTTCAAATCCTTAATTAATAAGGGAGAAGATAATCGTAAGTGAGAAGGCTCTTTTTTTTTTCCTTCAATTTTATACATTTTTTATATGTTTTTCACTTATGAGATTACTTATTCTGAAACCAATCAAAATTAATGAGGATTCTTTGTAAATTATTTTCGTTTTTATTTTTCTTATTCAGCAAGGAAGTTTGAACTTCCTAATCTAAACACAATCATTAATGAGAAATTCATTATTTCAATTTAATATTTTTTTTACTCTTTAACTGCAAGAAGGAAACCTTTTTTAAAATTAATTTTATGTTTATTATTTTCTTAGTGGCCGGACAAAATAGGGTATAAACAGAGCCCTTTGACAATATTAATATATAATCAACTTCTTGATGATTTGCTGTAGCCATCACCGTTAGGCATGCTTGCACCAACATCCATGGGCACATCGCCACCGCTACCTTGGTACATCTTAGCTATTAAGGATTGTACAAACCTTCCAATCCCTTCAATTTGTCCTCAAATTCATCCACCTCAAACTGACATTACAAGCATAAAACACAAAAACAGATCTACAAGACAGTAAACCACAGGACAACCATTTCGAATAGTTAACTTCTTCAATCTTTGGCCCAGCACCAGCACCAGCACCAGCCCCACCAGAAGATGACTTGCTGTAGCCACCTTTAGGCATAGTTGCATAGCCGTCCATTGGCACATCGCCACCGCCACGGCCACCTTGATACATCTTAGCTATCAAGGATTGTACAAACCTTCCAATTCCTTCAATTTGTCCTCAAATTCATCCACCTCTGCTAATTGGTTCCTGTCAAGCCACTCAATTGTTTCATCTATGGCCTTCTCAATCTTCTGCTTATCTGCTGGATCCAACCTCCTTGCAAACTTCTCATCCTTGATGGTGTTTCTCACGCTGTAGGCATAGTTCTCCAGAGAGTTCTTGGCCTCCACCTTCTTCTTCGCTTCCTCATCCTGTGCCTTGTACTTCTCTGCCTCATGCACCATCCTCTCAATATCTTCTTTGCTCAGTCTTCCTTTATCATTAGTGATTGTCATCTTGTTCTTCACTCCTGTTGTTTTATCCTCTGCTGACACATTCAATATGCCGTTTACATCAATGTCAAAGCACACGTTGATTTGAGGAACTCCTCTCGGTGCGGGTGGAATACCCGTGAGCTCAAACTTCCCAAGCAAGTTGTTGCCCTTCATTCTTGCCCTCTCTCCTTCATACACATGAATTAGCACTCCAGGTTGATTATCAGTGTCTGTGGAGAAAATTTGTTCCTTCTTTGCGGGAATTGTTGTGTTTCTCGGAATCAACACTGACATCACACCACCTGTAGTTTCAATCCCGAGGCTGAGAGGAGTAACATCAAACAGAAGAAGGTCTTGAACCTTCCGGTTCCCTTCACAACTCAGAATTGCAGCTTGCACGGCAGCTCCACGGGCCACAGCTTCATCTGGGTTTATGCTCTTGCACAGCACTTTGCCATTGAAGAAATCCTGCAGAAGCTGCTGCACTTTAGGAATCCTCGTAGACCCACCAACAAGAACAACCTCATGAACTCCACTCTTGTGTATTTTGGAGTCCCTAAGACATTTCTCCACAGGTTCCATACATTTTCTGAACAAGTCCATGTTCAATTCCTCAAACCTCGCTCTGGTAATTGTAGTGTAGAAATCAATACCTTCATAGAGGGAATCAATCTCAATAGTAGTCTGAGCTGTTGAAGATAGTGTCCTCTTTGTCCTCTCACATGCAGTCCTCAATCTACTTAGAGCTCTGGCGTTGGTACTGATATCCTTCTTGTGCTTCCTCTTGAACTCTTGCACAAAGTGATTCACCAGCCTGTTGTCAAAATCTTCACCTCCCAAGTGAGAATTACCAGCAGTAGCCTTCACGTGGAAAATCCCCTCTTC
>JANTPZ010006173.1:0-17486 GCA_025593235.1 Vachellia pachyceras
AAAAGGCAATATACCTCATACAAGAGATGTTTCATCCGATCACTTATCAGCCGACTTTCATCTCTCAAAGCTAAACTAATGGCAGGATGTAACCATTGAGCATTGCTGAGCCAAGCCTCAATGTTTGGATGACCTGCAGAAACATGGCACCACCATATAGGCCCAGCTGGACGCTCCCAATAGGGAGCTGCCAGATCAGCCACAGTGCGATCATCTTCATCATCAGCAAGCTCAAACTGTTGAGAGGACCAGCCTGTATCAACCTGGACTTTCTGGACAAGTTCTGAAATCCTTGCCCATCCAATCGGCACCCACTGACTACCATCATATTTTTCTGTGACATCAGATTGACTAACCTGAAGGACCTTGCTGTCTTTTTCATCATCCATGGCATGTAACCTACTGCCCCTCAAGTCATTTGCAGATGACAGATCCGATAACTTGTTTCCATATAATCTCGGGGGAGCAGCATCTATCAGATCATTTGAAGGGTCAAGCATTTTTGAATACTCACCATCCATTTGTAATCTATCTGAGGTCTTTGAAGAGTGCTTTGACTTAATTGATCTTCGTCGACCTCGAACAAATTCAAATGCACAAATAAGCCCATCGATCCAAAGGTCATTTCCAGGATTGGGATCTCTACTGTGATTAGTTCTACAGTTTTCTGGATTCTTATGTTTCCCCTGGGAATTTGAGTTGTTCTCTATGTCCCTCATTTTATCTTCACCTATGGACATATAGAAAACCAATCATACTTATCAAGGTAGATTTTGAAGTGCAATCTTCACAGGACTTATCACTCTCCAATCAATGAATGGTTTCAACAGTGCTAATCACAGTTATTACCAACTGTATTTGATCACCAACAAGTTTTCCCAGGATTATCACCAATTGATGCTGCAAGTCAAACGAAGAAATGAGTTAATATGCTTCTTCGGATAGCGCACATATTAGAAAAACGAGAAACAAGTAGAAAGACCCGCTCTGTCTCTCGCGCGCGCGCGCTCGAGAACACCACCGCAACATGTTGTTATAATACCAGACAACCTTCCCGCGTTCAAATTAACAAGAGAAATAAAATACAATGGGGAAAATATAATTTCATGCGCATCGATGATTCAATTAAAAAGTAGTCGAGTACAGAAACCAAAAAAAAAAAAAGATACAAACCAGACACCCAGAACTAAGTAAAATCCAATTCCCAAGTAAATTCCGGAAACATGGAAACGTATATGCATAATTACCACCGAGAATAAGAGCCAAGAAGAGGGCATAACATAAGAATTATCAGTCTTACAACTCGAAACTATGACTCCGAACCTCTGAGCGAAAGGAATTTCTTGTTGATGACAATAACTATCAATGAGACATTCCAGAAAAAAGTTTATGAGAAAAAGAGAAAAAGGAATTACCAGAGGTATGTGAATAGCAAAGAATGGGATACTTCAAAATGATAAAGGGGCTCTTCTGCTGGGAGAATAATACGCAGTGGGCGCCCGCAGTGAGAGGACAGACAGGGACAAGACATGAAGAGGTGAAAGTGGTGAGCATCAAAAGAAGCATTTTTACGTATTTATCTGCCAAATTTGGAGTCTTTTCCCTTTTCCTCTCGTCTCCCTCGCTAGCTCATTTGATATATTCTAATAACTGCCAATCAATATTGTCAAAATTAAAATCTGAAATTTATGTTAAGATTTATAAATTATAATGTAATTTACACTAATATTATGTACGTTGTGGACCACAGATAATGTGTTCATTTAAAAACATGGTAGAGAAATACTTTTACGCAAGTCAATATAAATATGTGAAAGACATTATCTCGTTTTACGGAAAAATACTGTTGGATGTGCGTTTTGATTCTACAACCGCTTTACCAAACACACACAATATTACTCTTAATTGACTTTTATTGTCTATTGAAAACAATGAATTATTTCAAAATATTCACGTGGATTGTTAAATTATATAGTTTATGATTTATAAGTGGAACAAAATGTCGTATCAATATATTTAATTGACATAAAAAAATAAAAAATTTAAATGGGCACAAAACATTTTAAAAATTATTTAAAATTTATTGTCAATCTCATAATATCTTAACTGAATATATATAGAGAATAATTATAAAAATATATATATAAAATAATTCTCTTAAGGTAAATAATTCATAAAATATTTTTAAAAATAAATTATAAACATCAAGGTCCATCATAGAATCTCCCAAAGGAAAAAAAGAGCAAAGACAAAAGAAAAATGTCTCCAAACTTTTTATCCCAACCCTGTGGGCTGAAAAAAAGATGGCCAAAAATTTTAGAAAAATCCGCAGATCCAAAGAACAAAACAAAAAAAAGTTTTTTTCCATATTCCAATTCCCAAGAAGATTTCTCACCATTTGATTACTGAGATGGATTTGTGTCCGAAGATGCTTCACACGGGTTGAATTTTGGAGAAAAGAGAAAAACACTTTATTCCAAAAAAACTTAATATTTATAAAGCGTGTTTCGTTTCTGTTCCCAAATGATATGGGACTTCACTCTTTTCATTAATAAAATTTTTAATGTGGAACTTTTCCTCTATTTTTCCTTTTTTATATATAAGTTTACACATTGTTAAAAAATAATTAAATTAGATCTGTAAATTGCAAACTACTATTCTATCCATGCAGCAATTTTGGAAGTCAGGCAATCTCTACTTGTTAAAGTAGCAAGGACTAATTTCCACCAAAAATAGTTAAACAAGCAATAAAAAAGGGGTACCTTTGCCTTATAAGAATGAACTCCTATGATAAAGGTTCTTCAAAATGGATGTTGCCAATCGGTACAAGGCTTTCTACGTAATTGATAACTTGACCAAAGTAATTAATACCTTGACCAAAGCGATACTTAGGAATCCAGTGCATTCATCGGTAATGACATTGATAAAATATAGACTACATTTTTCTTCATCTTTCTCTGTTTCTTGTACACCTTCATCAGGATAACAAACGATCTTATTCCTCCAAATCGTCAAAGGACGCTTGTATGGATTGATGAGATCGGTAGAAAATTTTTTAGTCCAGCTCCATCTCTCCCCATATGCAGATAAACCTGTACCCTCCTCTAGCACCAACAAATCAAACAAAAATAGATAGTAACACTTTGTAGAGTGATCAATCCTATTAAGACAACATATGGCAACCTTATCCTAGTACACAGTCAACTCAGATACTAAAGAATGAAAAGGCCTTGGTATCAATGTAATAACTTCCGTGGCCATGTCAAATGAAACCATAAAATAAGTAACTTCTTTACCCTCCTCTTTCTTTTGCTTGAAGCCATCCCAATAGATAGATCCATTAAGAGTTATAGTGTCACCCATATAACTATGAACTATACCCTTTAATGTTTCAAATTCTATTCCCTTCCATGAACATGTCCTTTAGTAACCTTACCGTCGTTATATGTTTTCACTATCTTGTAATCATCAACAACTGAATTAAACCCAAATCCAATGCAATCCCGCTCAAGATCTACAGAAGTTTTGGTTATGGGGATTTGTCTGACCTCTCTAGTAGCAGGATTCCACAGAAAAATGAGGGAATTGCGCAAACAACAATAAGAATTAGAAGTATCCTTCTTGGTTAAAAGACAAACCAAGCCATTGCTGGAACTAATGATCCTAGCCTTAGACGACGAACCGATTAATGGCGGGTTCTGAACTCGATGGACATGCATCTTGCAATCGATGTAAAGGAAGCGGAGGGGGTTAGATATTCCATTCTGTTTCAAAAAGAAGAGAAGCGTTTTGATGGGCGGAGTGACGGAGGTGGTCGGCGATGAAAGGTGGAGACTTGATGAGATTTTTCCATTGCTTGCAGACGCATTGAAATCGGATTAGGGGTTTCACCGGAAGTCGTTTGAGAATTTCTGTGACGATTTCTTCAGGAAGGTATCAGGTGTCGTCACCCATGAGAATCTGCTTCGTAGTTCTTGACTTGGAAATCTATCAAAGGCAGAAGAAATCAGAAGCTTCAGAGGAACAAGAAATTGATAAGGAGGAGGGCGCCGAGCCAAGTTTTTGTAAACTAAATGTGTAATCTTCGCCATGGTGAGGGTATTAAGGTTTGACTTTTTAGCTAATATCAAGGGACTATCACGCATTGAAGTATTGCAATCTTATGATCTTTTTAAATATTAAAATAAATCGTATTCATAAAATAGTAATATAATGTTATTGAAAATTTCAAACGTAATAAGTATATATAAACTGTAACCACTAAATATAGAAATATATCAAACCCAACACTCCCTTCAATTCAGAATTCTAATTTTATAATAAAAAAGTTATTCGAATCTTTTTATATTATCTAAAAAATAAATTTGGTAACTGATTTTAATGTAAATCAAAATATCAAATATGGTATAATAAGATTTGCTTTCAATACAATGATACATATATTTAGTAAAAAATATATGATATAAAGTAACACATATATAAATAAATTAATTAAAGTCAATTTTGGGAAAATTTCAGTAACAAACGCTTGAATTATTCAAATTCTAATTTAGGTGACTGAATTTAACAAATCATTAATCAGATTGTCTGAAACAATTAAAGATTCAAAAATTTGTTCAAATTACCTATATATCCCTTAATTTTTTAAAAAATAATATTATTTTTATTTTTGAAAAAATGGCGCTTTCATCCCGCACATGAAGAAAGCTTTTTTTTTTTATTTAACATTTATGTTATGTTCTCTTTTTACCATCAAAATTTGATCAATGATTATGTGCTTGTTTGGGAACACCGTTTCCCAAACAGTGCATGTAAGTCGAGACAAAACTATCTCAAAATCTGTAAAAACCATCTAGAAATTCATTAAAACCATATTGAAATCCATAAAACCATCTTAAAATCCGCAAAATAAATCGAAATCTGTAAACTCATTTCTTCTAACGAACTTTCCAAACACACACTATATCGTTACTCTCATTTCTCCAAGTATCTCCCCTATCTTATAGTTTTTACCTTTACACTTCCTTCCGTATAAGGGGTTTCATCGGAAGCCGCTTGAGAATTTCTGTGATGATTTCTTCAAGAAGGCATCGGGTGTCGCCACCCATGAGAATCTGCTTCGTAGCGCTTGACTTGGAAATCTATCAAAGGCAAAAGGAATCAGAGGAAGAAAAAAAAATCTATCACTTATTATTAAAGTGTTGCAATCTTGTAATATTTTAAATATTATCATATTATTTCATGTCCTTGGCACAGGAGGAGCTAATTAACTTTTCTACAAGGGATTAAAGAAACTAAATATATTATTTAAAAATATTTATTAATAATTTTATAATTAAGTTTTGAAAATTCCAATTTTTTAAAAAAAGAAAAATAAATTTGGTAACTGATTTTAATACAAATCAACATATCAAATATGATTTAATTAATTTTAAAAAAATGGTAATTCTCAACTAAATCTTTTTTTCCTAACGAGTGAAAATCTCAAGTAAATATATCATTTTGACGTATCAAAAGCAATAAAAATATCAAAACATTATAATTGGATTATGTATCTTTTAAAGTTGAAATTAAATCGACTTTAGGTAGGTAGTTTATAGATTAGGCAGGTAATCAGATATATTAGGCAAGTTATTAGGTAGTTTATATATAAGGTAAGTTATTTTGTGTCTTTTCATATGAGTCGATGCAGTCTTTAGATCGGTAATCTTGAATATTTGGTGTCATGTTTAAGCCAAAAGTAAATCGTCATTCAAAAGATCATGAGTCGATGCACTCTTTAGTACTGTGTCCGTTTGGGAACGCGGTAGAGAAGTACTTTTACGCAAACCCGAGATAAATATGTGAAAGAGATTATCTTGTTTTACAGAAAAACACTGTTGAACGTGCTTATGGAGAATAAATAGGGTTTTCCAAACAAATACATTGTCTTCTTCAGTTGATCTCCTTGTTCTTGGAGCTTGGTGTCTTGCTTCTTTTTCTTCTTCTTGAGCTGACTGTATCCAAATCCTGCGATGAAATTCCAACTGAAATGAATGAGATTCCTGGATCTAGGCACATGTCTAGCCTCTCTAATTGCAGGATTCCACAATGAAAGGAAAGGAGTATATATATCCTCAATTGCAAGACAGAGTAAGCCCTTGGTAAAATCAATGATCCTAATGGAGAAAAAAGAATCAATCATACTTGTGTTGTGAATTATGACGGACTTGCACATTGGAATCGAGCATCCACAAGCGTAAGTGCTTCTATTATCTATAAGCATCTGTGCTGGAACAGATGACAAGGGGTCTGACGGGTGCAGTGGTGGATGTGGTCGGTCGGTGATGAACGACGGAGAATTGATGAGATTTTTCCAATGCTTGGACACAACTTTGATTAGCCTTTGGGATTTCACCGGAAGTCATTTCAGAATTTCTGTGATGACTTCATCGGCAAGATTCAATAGCATCTGCGCATCTGCTTCATAGTGCCCCATTTGAAAGTCTATCAAGGTCTGAGAATCAAATATACATACCTTCGTCGACTGAGAAGAAGAAATCTCGCAGAGAAAGCTAATCGAAATCGACGGAGATTTTAGAAGATGAGCAGAAAGCGGAGAGCGAATTCCAAGCTTTTTCTCCATAACAATAATTACGTACCCTACGCTATTTTTTAGCGCAATTTTAATCATGAAATTTTAAAGTGGGGAGTGCTATTGATCACAGACTGTTTCTCCACCGAGAGCTCAAATATCGGCTTCCCAGCAACTTTACAGAGCCATACTTCAATTAAAATGATCACTCTCTTGCTACAAATTTTATCATTCACCACAAAAGAATCGTTTCTAGAATCTATTACACCAAATCAAATGAAAACTAAATATCAACATTAATAATTTATTGAGGTTCATTTAGGAACTAATTGCCATTTTAACATGAACATTGATAAGCAAAAAAAAAACAAAACAAACTTTCAATCCCTCGTAGAATCCCAAAATAACAATCAGTTACTTCGAACTGTGTTGCAGACATTCTGAATCAAATCCTCATCACTTGAGCTATAAGTATTGTGCGCCTAAATTATCAGAATCAAATCATATCAAGTTACAGGTTGCCGTATGATTACATGAAAGACAAGCAATAATAAGGACCAGCACTTTGAGAACAATATACTCACTTTTTGTCTATAAGAGTCAAATGACTATTGAATCAAGGATGGGAGTAGTGCTCATAATAGATATGGTCACTTATCAGCCAACTTTTACCTCTCAACGCCGAACCAATGGCAGGATGTAACCATTGAGCATTGCTGTGCCAAACCTGAATGGTTGAGTTGAGTGACCTTGCAGAAAAATAGCACTGAAATATAGGCCCGGCTTGACACTCCCAGAAAGAGGCTGCTACATCAGCCATGGTCAGATCATCTTCTTTGTCTGCAAACTCTAACTGCTTAGTAGCCCAGACTGTATCCACCTGAACTTTTTTGAACAAGTTTGAATTCTTTGTCCATCCAATCGGATACCCGATGAGTACCATCACAATATTCTGTGCCATCAGATTGGCTAAACTGAAGGACCTTGCCGTATCTGTCATAATTGTCATCATCAATGGGATGCATCCTTCCGCTACTCAATTCATTTGCACAAGACAAATCTCATAAATTGTTCCCACACAATCTTGGGAAAGCAGGGTCTGTTTGATCATTTGAAGGGACAAGCTTCTCTGGATGTTCATCAGTCGTTTGGGGTCTGAGTTTTTTGATGCAGGATTGGAATTTCTGTTGCTACAAGTTTTATCACTTTCCAGATTCTTATGCTTCCAATCGTACCTAACAAAGCAGAGTTATAAGTAAGATCTTCATAGGACATGTAACTCTTCAAACGATTAATGACTTCAACATAACAATTACAGTAATTGGTATTCACAAGCTGAGTAAGCTGTACTTGTATGATTCCCAGACCATTTACACTTGTGAATTGACCCTGGTCCTCTTTTTATATGGATGGCATCTACTAGGACAGTTTGAACTGGCCAAGACCCAAGGACAATGGGGATGCCATCTTCACCTGATTCCCAGAGATCCAATAACAGACCCCCATCAACTCTGACAGGGACCTAGCATTAAATGACATCTCCAAAAGGGCATCAAAGGCACATAATCATCTAAACAAACATGGATTCCTTTTCCAACAAAAATAACTAAACAAGGTAGATCTGCTTTCTAATGCCGAACCTTTAGTATCAAGGTTCTCCAATGCGGTTGTTGCCAACTGTTACAAGGCTTTCCACATAATTGAAAAGCCCACGACCATGGCCACGGCCAGGGATAGCAATAGTCTTAAATTCGTTAGCAGTGATACTGAACAAATATAGACCAACTCTGGGTTCATCATTCTCAATTTCACTAACAAGCCTAGGCATTCCAAAAGCAACACACGCAATTTCATTCCTCCAGATAACTCCAAGTTCTAAAGAGGCTGGGCAGGGACTAAAAGTGCATTTCTTAATCCAACTCCATCTATCAGTAGATGTACCTATACCCTCCTCAAGCACCCATAAATCAATAAAAGAATATAGATAGTTTGGAAAGTCTCCAATCCTAGAGTGAGAGAGTACAGCAAGTTTGTCATCATATACACTGAGTTTAGAAAATGAATTTGGCATTGGTATCAATGTAAACACTTCCATTGCAATGTCAAATGAAACTATCAAGTCCGTATCATGTTCGCCCCCCTCTTCTACACCTTGCTTTATCCCATTCCAAAAGATAGCTCCATTAGCAGAAACTGTTTGAAGATAAAGATTTACACTCTCTAAGTTCCCAAGTTCTATTTCCTTCCATGAATCAGTGCTTAAAGAATACACTTCAACTCCAGAAATAACATAACCAGACTCAGCATAGGTTCTCACTATCTTATAATCATTAATAAGTGGACTAAACCCAAAACCGACAGTGCAATCCCACTCAAAACGATTGATAGTTCTGGTTCTAGGCACCGGTCTGAACTCCCTAATGGCAGGATTCCACAATAAAACGGAAGCAGGATACATGCCAGCATCATTAATTGCAACACAGAGCAAGCCGTTGCTGGAACCAATTATCCTAACCCAGGACGAGGAATCAATCAAAGGGGTGTTCTGAACTTCGCGGACTTGCATGTCATAATCTAGCAAGCGTAGCTGCAAAGGATGCCTCTCATCCTGTTGGAAAAGAAGAGAAGGGTTTTGATTAGTGGAGTGGTGGAGATGGTCAGCGATGAAAGATGGGGTCTTGATGAGATGTTTCCAATGTTTGCAGACACACTGAAATCGGATTAGGGCTATCACGGGAAGTCGTTTCAGAATGTTCCTGATGATTTCTTCGGGAAGAAATGGCGTCTCGCCATTCATTACCATTTGGTTCATAGAACTCGACTTCAAAGAACACATCTCTCAGAGGAAAGATGAAGAAATAAGAAATCAGAAGCTGAGGACCCAACGAGCTATCTCGGTCTCTGCAGCCGTCGACTGGGAAGAAAGTGTCTGAATGATGGAAGTCGCTGAAATGCCTAATGGGGGCTTAGGGACTTTTTCTCTGTGGGTTTTATGGCCAAGGCTATTTTTGGGATTACATTAGACTTACCGCCAAAGAAATAGCCAAGTTAACTTCTGTCAAATTTACCGTCACATAATAACCAGAAGAGTTAATAAAAAAGGTTTCAACGAAATAAAATTACCTTAAGCTATAGGAGTAATTGATTTAGTTGTTATTAACGGTTGATGAAGTTGTTAATGATAACGGCTGGAGAATTGCTAACAAAAAGATCCAAAGAGTTTGTCATGCAGATATTATCAATAACCTCGTAAGCTATATTAACAATGGTCGCTACTTCCATTAACAACCTTATCAGCTGAGATCTGATGGTAATTTTATCAATTTTACTGAGACCTGATGGTAATTTATCAATCTTTCTGAGATTTGATGATAATTTTATCAATCTTTAAGATATTTTTTTTATTAATTCTTTTCGTTGAGGTCCAAATATTTTATATTTGATTAAATATCTGAACAAATAATGCTGTTCCTATTTCGTATTCACTTGCCTCGTTTTCCTTATCTTTCCCTATCATTTCAAGTGCCACGATGCAATAGATTTTTCATGAAAATATATAAAAAATCGCATTATCTTTATTTTGCAATTTTTTTTAAAAGAACAAATGTGAAAATAAATTTTCCATAAAAATATTCCTGTTTATAAAATATATAATTTGTTATAAGTTTCATAATTTATATTAATACTTATATTAATTGATAGTTTCTATTACAATCTATTAACTTTTTTTAAATTTTCTTAAAAAACTAGCCCACTCATATTAAATTCCGCAGGAAGTGATAGGTAAGGCGATGAAATTTCAGATGAGTCTAAAAATCAGAATGCGAATTCATCTTCAATGTAAAGAGGATCACAAGCAAAGATTTCGTATTAATCACTTTTTTAAACTCAACGACTACAATAATAGTGATATATCGTTGAAGGTCAATATGATATTTTTCTTTAAATATTAGATTCGTTTGAGAATAAGATAAAGAAGTACTTTTACGCAAGTCGAGATAATTATGTGAAGAGAATAATCTCGTTTTATGGAAAAATAATGTTGAATGTACTTTAATCTTACTTAAGTCTTTGCCAAACAAGTCCATTGAAATGACAAATTCATACTTTCTCTTTTATTTGTCAATTTACTTGTTTATAGGATCTTTTGAGGATTTGCAAATTCAATAGGTTCTGTTATATTTTTATTCCATTTAAAAGTTTAAGAACATTTTAATGTGTATATAAAGCATATGGTACTTCACACACTTCTGTTAAAATCTCACATGTTTGCAACTTAACACTTTCTTTATAAGAAATTGTATTAATGTTACAAAATCTAAAATAAAGAGGATCTTTCTCTGAGTTTTTTTTAAAAAATGATTTTTTTTTTAAATTTAGAAATCATCATTTTTTTTATCAATAGAAATCATCAATTAAAAATTTTAAATCTGATCCATTGAGACTGGACATAAAACTTATTTGTACTCGAACAAGAATGGAAAATAAGGTAATCAATTGTTTTTAAGATAACCTGTAAAAGCTCGAACTCTTCAGAACTTACTTCGTTTTTTTTTTAACCTCCCTCCTTTCCAATTAGCATTGAGTTATATAATCTAGAATGGGAGAATGACTCTCAGATCCTAAGTAAGACACTTAATTACAAAATGGTCCCAAACATTTACACTAAATACAAAATGGTCCCAAAACTGCTGAGGTTGTAAATAAAGGCTGCTGAGTTTGTAAATGCAGTCTGTTCAGGTTGTAAATAAAGGGATGCTGAGGTTGTTAACCATTAACAACCTCAGCAGCCCTTCATTTACAACCTCAGAAGCCTTCATTTACAACATCAGCAGCTATTTCTGGGACCTTATGGTAATTGGTCCCAAAGCTACTGAGGTTGTAAATGAAGGCTTCTGAGGTTGTAAATGAAGACTGCTCAGGTTGTAAATGAAGGATACTGAAGTTGTTAATGACAAATAACCTTTAACAACCTCAGCAACCTTTCATTTACAACCTCACCAGCCTTCATTTACAACCTCAGCAGCATTCATTTACAACCTCAGCAGCTTTGGGACCATTTTGTAATTTTATAAATATTTGGGACCATTTTGTATTTAAGGTAAATGTTTGGGACCATTTTGTAATTAAATGTCTTATTTGGGCTTGTTTTTCGTTTTCCCATCTACAATTACCTCCCTCAGTTATAATAATATGGCTGCCTCTGGTATGTCATATTTATCGATAATTGAAGATGATTCAACCCCTCCATTTTTAAGCAAGGAGTTATTCTGTTATATATCTAAGAATGTGTATCAAAGCCATAGCTAATCATTAAATCAAGATGGTATCGAATTATCGAGGATACTATTTTCCAACCAGCAAATGTTACAAATAGGTCAGAAAAGCAAAAAACATCTGCCATTAGAGACATCAACATTCATCATTCAATACAGAATCCATGAAAGGCATCAAACCTTGTAGGTATAGAATGATCTACAACAGATATGGATACTTCGCCATCAAACCAATAATGGTGAAGTTGCTGACTGACACAAGGCTTTCGACAGAATTGAAAGCATCTACACGAAAGCCATGTTTAGGGATAGTAAACCTCTTACACTCATTAGTAGTGACACTGAACAGATATAGGCCAACTTTTTGAGGATCATCCTCTGTTTCATGTTCAAATTGATTACTAAATACAGGAAATCCATAAGCAATGCAGACAGTTTCATCATTCCAAATGGTATTAGGTTTTTAACCTGAATGGATAGGAGCAGCAACTATACTTCTTACTCGAACTCCATCTCTCTCCAAATGAACCTGCACCCTCCTCCTCCACCTCCATTGAGAATTTAAGAACATTGAGAATTTCTAGTCCATTTGTGATCAATTATAGCAAGTTTGTTCTCGTACAAAGTAGGTTTACATGAATAACTGAATAAATCAGGCAATGCTGTCACTTTTATAACTTCTAATGCTATGTCAAATGAAATGATCACATTAATACCATCTATGCTCGTTTCGTCTGCAACTTGATGGAACCCATACCAAAACATAAATCCATTAACAGTGATAGCAATAGTAAGAGGACCTACACGACCTTCTTAAGCCTCAAATTCTATGTCTTTCCATGATCCTGTGCTTAATGAAAACACTTCCACCCCACAAATTTCATGAGTGACGTAAATTCTTACTATCTTGTAATGATTAATAATAGGACTGTACCCAAATCCTAAATAACACTCACCTGGAAAGTCATGAATAGTTATGGGCAACTGTCTAACCTCTAGAATTGTTGAATTCCACAGTAATGTGTGTCCATGATTATCGGTGAGACGTAACAAGCCGTTGCTGGAACCGACGATCTGAACGACGCCCACCAAGGAATCGATCAAAGGTGAGTTCTCAACCTCACGGAATTGCATCTCGCGACCCAGCAAAGACAAGCGGAAAGGCTCCCATTTATGATGCTGTTGGAGAAGAAGAGAAGGGTTTTAATGAGTGGAGAGGTGGAGGTGTTCGACGATGAAAAGAGGGGCTCTTGATGAGATTTTTCCAACGTTTGCTCACACATTGCAATCGGATTATGGATTTTACAGGAAGTCGTTTGAGAATGTTTGTGATGATTTCTTGGGGAAGAAATGCAGTATCGGCATCCATTAACATGCTTTTCATCATCATGCTCGACTCTCCCTGGGAAGAAAGCAGAATTAGATCAGAGGCTGAGAATCAAAGTAACATGCCTGTCTTTTTATGGATCATCCGATAGTTGCAGAAGAGGTTAGTCGAATTGCATCTTCATTCAGAAGACGACCAAAATTACAGAAGAAGATAGCTTTATGACATTATAATTAGAAGTCAAATGTTTCTGATTTGTCATTTTGCAAGCTATCTCTATCTTCTCAGCATCTGAGGACCAGAATATTGTTAATGGATTAGGCAGGGAAGCATCTTGAAGTCTATAATTTTTTTTTTTTGAGGTGAAAAGTGTATTCTTGAAGTCTATAATTTACTTTGAACCCTATAATTTGCTACAATACTTAATACTACTCTAATATTTATTAATTTGAGATTTAATTTCATCTTAATTATAATTCTTCAATCCACTTTGTTTCTCAAATTTATAATTAATTCTCTCTAAAGTATACTCATTGATAACATATGTTAAGAAAAGGTCAACATCCATTTATTATAAATAATACTATATTTAGTATTTAACATAAGATTTAGTCGACTTTTTTAAAACACTAAAAAATTAAATAAATTATTTAATTATGATATATATTTTTAAATATTTATGTATATCATTAAAATATATATCAATTTATAAATTAAATAAATTAATTTAAAAAATGTTAAACATATCAATTAATTAACTTCTTTAATCATTAAAAAAATTTAATTGACTCTTATATGCCAGACTTAAATAATAGTATTTGTTAATCTATCAATTCCTATAATTTTACAAAACTTTGAATCAGTTATTGTAATATTTTTGCCCTTTCATCCAAATCCACACTACTTCTGCTTAGCAACAGACTGAGGAACTCATTTCCCAATCAGCGCACAACCCCCACCCAAAACAAAAAAACAAAAAAATTAGAAGTACTTCTCCCCTCAAGGCTGAAGTTAGAACTCTCAGCATGCATTCTATTGTTTATTCAACTCCACATTGAAACGAGGTGGTGTGTTATATTTTAAGGTGAACGTATAAAAAGTACAAGCCTTTGGTTCAAGAGAATGCAGAGTATGCCATTTTTCCACTCACGCACCCAGAAATAATAGGGACAAAACCTGAGCTTTTCCAAACGAGAGGGAACAACTAAAAGGTCAAAAAGAATGTACTGAGGAAACCAAATAAGCACACTTAGTAACTAGGTTAAAAACATCACGACCATAATTATGGAGGGACCTCGTGGTACAGGGCAGCAGCCAATCAAGGTCTGTTTTGGGATAAATGATACATTTTTAATTATTAATTCGTAAAACAACTGCCTTCTCGGATTGGCTACTTCGAAACTCACATCAAGACCCTGAAAAACCAGGAGGTAACTGTGATTAGTAGTTGTGGTGCCATAGTTGCTGAGATTGCTTGGAAGGTTGAGGGACTTGAGAAACGCCGGCAAGTGACGCTTCCCTTGCATTTTGCTGTTGCTGCTGCTGGTGGTGGAGGTGTTCCGGAGAAATGCCTGTCTGAGAATAGTAATTGGGGTACCCAGGGGGTCCGAAATGTTGCGATGGCTGCTGTTGCTGCTGCTGCTGGCTTTGCCGGAATCCACTAGATTGCTGATTTTGCCCCTGGAAGCTGTAATACGTGCTGCCTGGAACTGCAGACATCGTCCGGGAAGCAGGTCCATGAACCCACATAGGAGAATTATCAATCTAGCAGAATAAAAAAAAAAAAAAAACCCATTAAGATTCATATCAAGGCAAACAGTGAGGTTCTGAAGAGATATGCCCTTTCAATAAAATAGTTTAAAGTTTGAAAATCCCATTTCAATCCTCCAAAGATAACTTAATCTCCAATATCGCCGTCAAGTGCATTGAGACCAGTGACATGGCTTAATGTAGAACAAATGTGGTCATTTAACTGCCCAGCAGTCACTGAAAAACATGACACCACATGTACTAATCATCACTTGTCATGCATCCTTTGACTTTGGTGCTCTATCATGACATTTTTTCAAGTGATAACCGGGCATTTGACAGCCATATCAGCTCGTGCTAGCTTGTTGCTCATCTCTACTAAAGTAATGGAAGCTTCACATGAAGATGCTATGTAATACAAAATAATTTATCGAGGAATAAAATGAGGCATTCAAACTTTGAAAATGATCAACAGTTATAGATGATATTAGCTATTGAGTGTTACCACGTGACTCAGAAATTGCTATAGCAATAATGGAAAACAACTAATAGTAGAGCATTTTGAGAGGCTCTTCTTACCTGCTGTAAGGAAATCATAAGATTGTTGTCCTTAAACTGAGAGTTTAGAACATCTTCATAGCCAATGGTTGAGCCAACAGGGGCAACCGGTGGATTCAGAGGAAAGTTTCCTCCAGGAACGCTGGTTGAACTCCCACCAAAACCATATCCAGAAGCAACTGCAGCAGATTGAGGCAAGCTGCTGACAGAAACATTGTTTTTATATTGTGGAAGAGCAGCTGCTAGTGACTGGTGGTATGTGCTATTTCCAGGTAATGCCTGCTGAAAAGCCGATGGCATATAGGTATAGCTTTGAGGCAAGAATGGATAGCTGATCATATTAGCAAAATGCCCCAAAGGAAGAGTTGGTTGAGAGTATGGATGCACAGCCATGTGTTGAGGAAGTGAAGGACCAGTAGCAACACTGGCAGTGGGCAGAGTTTGTGGATTTGGTTGCAGTGTAGAAATGCTGCTTGCTCTTAAAGCCTGCAGAGACAGAAAAATTATCAAATTACTGCATTACGAAGATTTGCCTCAATCATAAAGATCAGTCATTATACACATGTAACGAACATCATAGTCCATCAGTATTGGCAAAATATCAAAAATTCAGTAGGCAACTCCTTTGTAGTCATCTTACATGTAGAACCATATTATACCATCTCATGGCTAAAGTTTACAATAGTTGTATCAGTTATTAAGGGATAACTAAACAGAAAACAGGGTTCATTTCTTTTATGAAGGCCTTCACATATCATCCAATAAACAATTCTCCCTCGCCCCATAATGCTTCCATCCAGAACCTTTTTCTTCTGGTCACGATCCCACTGTTTGTTGGAATTCCCAATAAATATTAAGAAATAAGGAGAGGGAGGGAAATGTTCAGGAGTTATACTCCCATTCTACTTAACCTAGATTTTGACCATACATATTTCCTTCAATGCAGATAGGAGAACTTGGTCTCTGATAGAACCCTGGTTAATAATAGGAGCCACATGCAGAAATAAAGGATAGCAGAAACAATAAACGAGGGAAATCCTTAGGTTTTTATATTAATCCTTCAAAATGCCTGTTGTAAGCCAAAACCCTATTTACACTCAGAAATCTTTAAGATACCGGCATTCAAGAGGCCAGTCTCTCCTCACCACACTCAAAAATACAAACATAATGCTTATTTCTTAATATTTCAGGAGTAAAAATCCTGAACATTTCCCTCCCTCTAGTAGTATTATGAGAAGGACATGAGAAGGAATAAACCTTCTGAGAAGGACCTGTTTGTTGGCATATAGTATTAGGGATTTTCGTCCCATAATGCTTCCATCCAGAACCTTTTTCCTTCTCATGTCCAGCAACTGCTCAGCTCCACTAACTATTCCCCTTGTACCTCTAGCCAGCCCATCTCCTTGCCTACATTTCTTTTTGTTAGTCTAAGTGAGTTTTGTTATCTTATCAAGGGCATACTGCCATTGCACTCAGCTGTCGTTTTAATTTACATTGTATTTGATGATTTGATTGGAAATGATGATTAGCATCTTTCTAACGAAAATAGTTTTCTACGCAGATAAAGACTTGAAGCGAAGATTTATCCAAACCACTACACGTGCTACTAAAATCAAAAGCCTATGTCATGGAAACTTAAACCTCAGAAAGCAGACTTCTTTTTTAAATCCATCAAAAACTAGTTAAAGGTAAAGCTCTACAAGAGACTCACACAACATTAGTAGTAATTGTTACGCGGAAGGCGAGACATACAAGAACTACTCGGACTAGTTTCCTTCAAGTCTATATGAAAACCAAACAACTACGTAGCAACCAAGAACTTCAATACGCTACATGGGGGAAAAAAGTTTTTTCAACATACTAAGAAGACAGGGAACCCAACAAAACAAAATTATCAGTTGACACGAAGAACCTTGGGATAGCAGACGACTGACAGCTTCATTAGGGTCCATCCCACACTCTTTAAGCATAGCATAGATCTCATGCTCAGGGAAATTACTGA
>JANTPZ010006174.1:0-12356 GCA_025593235.1 Vachellia pachyceras
GGGAATTAAGTCATTGGTTGATGTTGGTGGTGGCACTGGTACTACAGCGAAGGCCATTGCTGAGGCATTTCCAGAAATAGAATGTACTGTGTTTGATCTCCCACACGTTGTTGAAGGCTTACAAGGTAAAGACAATCTCAAGTTTGTGGGAGGAAACATGTTTGAGGCCGTTCCTCCTTCTGATGCCATTCTCATGAAGGTACATTACGTACTACTCTGTGTGTATGTGTGAAAGTCGATCATAAAAAAATTAGTTATTTGGTAGTTAATTTACTTCACTGTCTTTTTATTTATGTGCATTGTAACCCTTCACTAATAGCTAGTTTTGGTACTAAGCCGGCTCATGATCACTTGCACTGTTCAAATCTAATTTAGATTATTCATATTAATTTTTTATTTTTATTTTTTTAAAAAAGTTTATTATGTACAGGTTCTCAAGATAATATCTTAATTATTGGTTTTTCAAAAAGCAATTTTTTTATCTAAAATCATTAGATGAAAATTTTAAAGTTGGGCCACTGCAATTGTATTGAAGCGATGCAGATCTAATCAAGGTATTGAGCAACATGATGCTCACTGCTGTGATTATCACTAAAACTGGTTCCGACCAAAATCCCCTTAATATATGATAATTAATTTTTTATATTTAAGAAAATTGGTCTCATATTTTAAAATCAAAGTAAACTTCTATATTCATTGATCTATTCATTATTGTTCTCTGAAGACTAAGTTTTGTAATTATTTCTGTTGGTTCTCCTTGGCATATATGAAAACAGTGGATCCTTCATGATTGGAGCGATGAGGAGTGTGTGAAGATTCTGAGGAATTGCAGGGAGGGAATGGTTGCAGGAAAAGGAAAAGCAGGGAAGTTGATTATAATAGACATGGTGTTGGAGGAGGATGAGGTGGTTATGATGGGAGACAATAATATTAAAAATAATAAATCAGTCGAGAATCAACTGTTAGCTGATGTGTTTCTGATGGTTTTATATCCTGGCAAAGAGAGGAATGAGAAAGAATTGGCCAACTTATTCCGTTCTGCTGGTTTCACTAGTTACAAGATCCATCCTGTTCTGGGTTCAAGATCTCTCATAGAGGTTTATCCATGAAACATGTATTCTTCTTCTATCATGTGACCTACTATGAATAACTGTTATGATCGAAGTGGAATAAGGTTGTCGGACCACGCAAAAAAAAAAAAACAGAGAGAGAGAGAGAAGATATGTAAGGTCAATTTATATATATCTGTGTATCGCTTTGTAATCTGCATTATATGTTAAAATGAGAGAGGAGTTGTTCTCCCTAATTGTATCATTACTATTAGACGGATTTAATAATATTATGGATTATTGGTGAGTCGTCGTAAGACACACACACAAAGACCTACCCAACCACGTCAAACAATGGAATAATCTTGTAGAACCCTACAGAGGGATTGTTCTGTTGTCGCTCTGTAGAAGGAGGCACGCTGGGGTTTCAGAATCCGGCGTCTGGCTCCGGCGAGAGAAGGAATTGGAGCCCGTGTCTTCAGAACCTCCAGTTTCCGGTGGCCCTCCTCTGGAGCCAGAAGCTTCCTCCTCTCGGTGCTGGGCTGGGGCTACTGAGAAATTATTGTAGGACAGTAGTTATAGTCTAAAGAGCATGAAAGAATTCAATGGTTTTTTCCCTGAACATAAACATGCGTATCCTCTAATTCTATTGGAGGTACAGTCACCCATAAAATATGAGTAGATTTTCTATCAGAGATTTAAGTTATGGTTTGTCACATTATAAAACCAACCTCTTCCATCAGATCTAATTATCGTTGGTGTAAGTATTCATTATTCAAGTTTTTTATATCAAGTATATGTATCTTTTTATTATTAAACGTAATCATATTGAAATCAGAAAATGAAGTTTTATACAAAGAGGCATGACTCCCCTTCTCTACATTTCTATTTCATTTACTATTCATATTTTTACCTTTTCTCTATTTATCATTAATGCTTTTATCTTACATGAAAATAGAAAGTTGAAAGTAAAGAACGTCGGTAACTTAATCAAAATTTGTACCAAAATTTGTACGTCCTTTTTAACATCTTCTTTAAGAGTGACAGTAAAGTTACTTTTTTCCGTAGTATGTTAAGATTACGTGGTCCATTAGTCAAACTGACTTGCATAAAACTCCATTCAGTAGCAGTAATCCTCATTGCCATTTCCTGAGGGTCATGATGAATCACAGCCGGAGGTTATCCAATGTACACATTTCTTAGAGAGAATATAGTAATAATTAATTCAACGTGTAAATGGAGATAAAACTCCTCTCACATACTTATATTAATTTATGTGAAATCATCCTCCCAATCTAGTCATCAATTAGCATGTACTACCCGCGCGATGCGCAGGGAGCATTTTTTTAATTAAAAACTTTCTCAAGGAATTATGAACGGAGCCAAAGTTGGGATCCACTCCTATAGTATACACCCATACTCGATGCGTGAGAAGATTTCACTTCATGATATTTAAAAAAGTTATCATATCCTAATTTACTGTTAATATAATGTATCAACACAATAAAATTAACATTTAATGGAGTAACAAAAAAGTTAACAGTTAATGGCAAATCAACAACTGTTAACCCTATTGCTCAATAACCAAATTTGCGTGCAATTATATTGAAAGCATTTTGCTCAACATTTGAAACTGCAAACATCAAATTATATCCCACAAATAAGATTTCCCTATAATCATTTACATTCATTCTGATATGGATTGTGATGTTAAATTCAGATCGAGATATGAAAAGTGGAAACAACCCCCCAGTGGCCAGCCAAAAAAAACCATTTCTCTCCCATGCTGGCTATTCATTGCTTAATTCAGATCATATTCAATTCAAATAAGGAAAAACTATTAGAAAAAAATATAGTTACGTTATTTTTAATAAAATATGAAAAAAAAAAGTCTACTAAATTGCAAGATGCATGAATCAATATCAATATCAAATGTAAAATATATAAAAAGTAGCACTATTTATAAAGTATCAATAATTATCCTATTTCATTGAATCCATTTCGTTAGATATGGTTTCTAGTTAAAGAGGAGCATAGTATGCTGACTTGTCTAATTGTAAAGCATTACAAGAATCTATACAACTTCGTAGTTGATCCTCATGAAATGTTTCACTGTTTGGCATCGAAAACAATTCTCTTAAGTATTTTATAAAGATAATTTAATATATATTATAGTTAAATACTAAAGTAAGGGTTGAGTCTCCCTCATCAAATCCTCTTAAAAGTAAAGTTTTAAAGTATATTATCAATATAAAAATGGGTTGACTTTTTTGAAGATTAAGAAATTTAAATCCATTACTTTTAAATATTCATATTTATCATTTTTTTTAAAATTAATATATATAATTCAATAATATATAAATAAATACTTTAAAGAAATACATTTAACTTCTTTAATGCTAACAAAATTAACTAATTTTTACATCAACAATCAAAAGTAATATAGTATTTGCAACAATTTCATCAACAATCAAAAGTAATATAGTATTTACAACAATTTTAATTAGACATTATTTATTTTAGAGATCAGAAACAATACTTTTCTAAAACACGATAATGCTCTCTTGGCACTTTTTCCTTTTAGATTGAGGAAATTTATGCACAATGAAAAGAATCTCCAAAGATCATCTTGTTTCATAACAAAGGTTAGTAAACATTCATAAATTTCAATAAATAAGTCAATATATGAGTACATGCAATTTTTGTTTAAAAACATAATTTTATATTTTCATTGTATTGGTCATTTTGGTGGTTAATTAATATTTATTAGAATCCAAAACGTATATAGAAATGTAACTAAATTTTTAAATCAAAACATCATTTTTATTTAAAACAATTGATTATTAAAAATTCATAAAATCTATTCTAAATGTTCTCTAGTAAATATTTTTTTAATTCATTATATCTAGCCAAAAATATTTAAATTCTAAAATATCCATATATTTATAAATTATAACTATAATTAGTGTACATAAAGTTTGACACTATTGCTAATAATTTTTTTAAAATTATAGGTCAAAATTAATGCACACATGTTGATCTATTTAATTTTACTGAGCCAAAATATTGTGAATAAAAAGGGGAAAACTTGCTGCTCTGTCATAAAAACATTATAACAAAACGTGGAAAATTGCTCTTCGCTGATTTTTCCTCTTCAGGGTCGAGCTACGCTGTAGCAATTCAACAACATATAGTTATATGTATAGATCTATCATCTATATACCACAATAACAAATATATATATAATCTCACGGGAAGTCTTCCCACCAACATTTTATTTCATGGATTATAATAAGAAGTCCCACACTTGCATTTCCAACCTTCTGGCTCATAATTTGTATACTGAACCCCTCGCCTGCCCGTGGTGGTTGGGATTTCAATGGTATTGACCCTAACCTGCTCAATCCTCTTCCGATTTCTGCATACACATTTGCCATTCTTTTGTTTCCCTTCAATCCCATGCCACAAAAACAGAAATTTCATACATCAAACAATGTTCCCAGACACAAACAAAAAATATTCTTAGTCTTACATAGAGTCAGATAAGTAGGTACCTTTGTGGAGTCAAAACCTGGAACTGGGGTGAATTTTGTTGCTGTTATTGTTGTTGATGTTGTCTGATCAAATGTGGAAAATTGATAGAATGTATGAGAATATGATGTCGGTGATTGCCAAAAGTGAAACAGAAAGTTAAAGAAAAAAAAAGAAGAGACTGGGAGGTCACAAATTAGAGTGAAGACGCACTGTGCAGGACAAGCTTTCGTGAAAATGATCGAGTGGTAATGAAGTGTTTGTTTGTACCGACCTGGTGAAGTGGCAGCTGCATAAGAGCAGTCCCTAAATGTTTATAACTCACTACTATGATATATCTAGTTCTTCAAAGAAGGGTAGGTGTACAGTAGTGAGTTACAAGCTTCAAGGACCTTACTCGTACAGATTAATAAATCTAAGAACTAAAGCATCAGTAGATAGATAAATTAGATGACTAATAGAAGAAATATATATATTTAGAGATATATTCTTACATTAGGAAGAGGAAGAGATTCCAAAAGCTGAGAGGAGCTGCAACCAACATAAATCAGAATCAGATAAGCTCGTCTCTAGATACTTATTTCAAGGCATTTCACTACATTTTCAATAGTCTAACAGGAATACAGTTTTGGGTGGAGTTTCTCTGGTTCTTTTACGAGACGATTCAGGCATAAAATTAGAAAAGCCAGCAAACATCAACCGGAAACCATGCTTCAAATCATTCAATTTAATGGATTTTTTAATAACAACACTAACACTGAAGAAAAGAATTATTAAATCATAGATCTTATTTTATTCACCGATAACCGCCAAGAGCTCGTACTCCACGTAAATTAAGGGGATTACCGCCAAGAGCTCGTACTCCACGTAAATTAAATCATAGATCTTATTTTATTCACCGATAACTCCAACAGTCAGTGTGGTTCAGATTTCAAAATCGTTAATAAATTAAATAGATGGAGTGAATAAAAAACAAATTGGTGAAACCAAATAAATGCAAATTAGGCTGTTTCATTTGAAACAGGGGATCATAAAATTAACCTTCAACGGTGCCAAGACCAAGCTTTTTTAACAGTAACTTTCTCTGTCTCTCTCTCTCTCTCACCCTATGATTGAAGTAGCAATTCATTTACAACAGAGGATCGTAAAATCATTCAACAATGACAGAAGTAAACTTTTTAATAGTGACACACTCTCTCTATGATTGAAGTAAAATGCTAAAATTTTTAAAATCCATCGAAAACCAATCATGGAATTAAATAGTACACCCTCTTTCACCTTGGCACAAGCATCAAACAGCTTAAACAACTTATGACCCACAGCAGCTTAAATAACTTCGTGAAATCTCCAGAACGTTTACCGAAGGAATCGAGGAATTCGCGAAGGAATCGAGGAGTATATGTAAGGATGCCCTGCACATATTCAAGCAATGATGGTGTAAGCACATATACGGCAACTTAAGGAATACAGCTAGTGTTTGAAGTTGTTGTTGAACCACCTAACCTACGAGGATATGGAATACCTCAAGAATAGTTACAAAAGTCCAAATATTACATTTCATCGAATCTTTAGCCCCAGCTTATTCTTTTTTTTTTTTTACAAATCTTATTTTCCACCAAGTTTGATACACATCTAAAAAAATTCAGAGAGAAAAAACTATTCAAATGACAATTTAAATACAAAAAATGTGCACCTGTTGTGCCTCACCAGTTCGGTAAAGCACATCCGTGTTAAGACTGTGATTATTGAAGACTGGATCGCCATGGGGATCCCCAGCAAGCACAAGAAAGGATTAGTTGGGGGTTGTAATGGAAAACACAAGTAAAAATTTTCAAGGATAAAGCTCACAAGATTGAGGAAC
Organism: Vachellia pachyceras; assembly: GCA_025593235.1. NCBI lineage: Eukaryota > Viridiplantae > Streptophyta > Magnoliopsida > Fabales > Fabaceae > Vachellia > Vachellia pachyceras. Next base: position 6,442 of record JANTPZ010006174.1, read on the forward strand.
GCTGTGAGCTGAGAGCTGAGAGCTGAGAGAGAAGAGGGGAATGCTGGAACGCACGTGAAGGAGAAGGAAAAAAACATTATGGCGGGATTTTGAAATTTGAATTTGAGCATGAGAGATGAGACGATGGAAGAGGTAGAAGGCAGCTTTTTAAAGGCAGCGGAGGTGTCGAATATGTCTTTCAAAGTTGGGAGCCGATAGAACAAAAGGTGAAGCCGTATCAGTGAGAACAGAGCCCAAGGAGCTTTTTTTTTTTTTTGTATGCAGGCCGTGCGATTGTTGTGAACAGTGATTTGTGAGAGAAGCCACAGTGAGCCGGAGAAAGGGATGCGGCTTGGTGGAGAGGTAATAAGAGATATATTGATTCACGTTTGCTCTTTTTTTATTTTGGTTCATAAAATTTAAAATAAGTAGTTTTGACTTCTGAAGGGATAAAAGTATCCATATTTTTATCAAATTATACGAATCAATATTTTATATAAAATAAAATTTGAGGATCAAAATCAAAATGAAGATTAAAGATTATATTAATCCATTTATTTTATTCTTCTTTTAATGTAATTGTCCTTATTAGCTTTTATTTTATATTATATATATTGTTCCTTATGTAACTTCATTATCTGAATAACTTTTCTCTATATATCCATGTTTAAAAATTGAAGCTGGACCATCAATTCCAACGTAGTCCTCGAACTTCCCTTAATATATGGCTCTTCATATTCCCCAAGTGGCCTTTCTCACTAAAACACTTCCTCTGAATAAAACATCCTCTTCTGTTTCACCCACCATATCCAAAAGCTTCAAAGGCCCTTCTCTTGCAATCAAATGCAAAGCCTCATCAACGAGTGTTTCTGATCAAAGTCAGCAAGTTTCTCGCCGATCTGGAAATTTCAAACCTGATTTTTGGCGTTATGATTGTATTCAGTCATTGGATAATAAATCCAAGGTACGTATGGTTAATTTCGTTTCATCCGTACAATTAAAGAATAGACTATGCACTTTTATGTAGTACAAGTACTCAGGAAACTAAAACTACATCCCAAATCCTAAAAAGCTAGTCCTCTGAGTTAGGAGATTGAAGTTGAGTAAACTGATATGTTTATCATTTTTTTTTAAATTAATTTATTTAATTTATAAAAAGATGTATAATATAATGATACATATAGATATTATAGAATATATATAATATAAAGCAATTTATTTAATTTTCTTAATCTATGTAAAAAAAGTCACCTAAGGTTTATATTGGGTATGTTTGGATAAGCGGTAGAAAAAGTGACTTTTTGGTAGCATGTCTTTTGGAAAAGGAATTTTGTGTAGAAGTTAAAAGATAAAAGTTATTTATGTTTGGATAAGAGTTGGAAAAGTAACTTTTAGTGTGAAGAAGAAACTGTTTGGATAAATATTAGAAAAGTGATTTTTGATGACAAATTACTTAAAAGGACATGAATTTTATTAAATATTACATATTAATATATATGTATATTTTATTTTAGATATTTACAATAATTTTGAAGAGAAAGACAATGATAAAAAATAAAAATGAAATAAATAAAAATATATGTATACTAAATGTCATTAAAAAGCAAAATTCTTCAAACGATTAATGTTATCACATACCTAATTGGATTATACAATTGGTCAACTAATTATTAATATCACTGGATCCTTGAAAACATTAGAAAACCTCCTCCCACGTTTGAACGGGCATTACAAACAAAAAAACATATATCCCAACAAATATGGCTCCTCTCTTTTCTTCAACAGAACAAGAAGACATTAATAAGGGAGAGGCACCTGTAGGGACCAGAAATCACACACAAGTAGCTCCCAGATACAAATACCTTAACGTGAAAATTTGGAGGGATGAAAAGGATGGTGTTTCCACACTATTCTCCCATCACAATAAATTCAACAGAACAGGGAGAAAAAAACTAAATTACACAAACTTGCAAACATGCTCTGTTTACTCTGACAATGTGTTCACGACAAATACATAAATGAGACAGAGGTTGGCATATAAGGGGTAAAAGGAAAGCATTGTGAAAGCAAGCAAAAGTTAAACAGGGGGAGGAAATTGATTTGCATCTGGAAGTTGGACCAAAAAAATTGTTCATTCCGACAGCAATATCCCCACAGAATTTTCCCCCTTTTGGCCAGGAGATGGACCAAAAAAACCTCTGTTTTCGTAAGATCAAAATTGTAGACTCATGTAGCAGATCGATCGGTGCAGATCAACATGGCAGTAAAAGATCCATCATAGCAAATCCAAGTCGGAGAAATGAATCAAACACGAAAATGCAAAACTCCAACTTACTGGCGCAAATCCAAGACGGGTCGAACAACCCAATGCATGAACTTTGTCTTCCAAGCTGAGGAGAACTAGCCCGCAATAGCACTTGACACTCGGTAGACGCAGAGCCATGGTCGCAAAGGCGAGCAGAGTTCCAACCCAACAAACTACGACATCAACGGTGACTCGGCAACCCAAGACAGCGGCGACCTCCGATCTAGCATAAGCGTTCCTGAATCTCCAATGGGTTGGGGCTTTTCTTCTTCATCACTTGACGACCTCCGCTCCAACGCTGGCCTCACCGTGACCCAGGTTAGCTTCTAGCCAGAAGCTCCTTTTGGCCCAAAAGTCCTTCTGGCCAAAAGTGTATCCAAACACCAGTATTTTCAGCTGCCACGCTTTTTGGGCTCAAAAGCTCCTTTTTAGGTCTAGAACGCCCAACCAAACACTCGCAATATCTATTCGTAATAAAGAAGTTTTAAAGATCGATGCAACTTTGAGAATGAGCAATATTATAGAAGTGATTGACCTGTATCAATGTGGATGTTTGGCAAACTGGTGAAGGTCTACATTTAGCATATTGCGCCCGCATAGACTGATGAGATATTTTGATCATAATACATTTTAAAAAATTACTTTTGGTTAAAATACATTTTGAAAAATAAAAATTATTTAGATAAATGTTGTAAAATTGACTTTTTATTGTACAGATTTAATATCAAACCCTCATTAGGGGTTGCTGGACGAAATTGATTAGATAAGGGTAAGGAAGTTTTTGTGTTATTAAATGATGGATAATTGGTCTAGAAGTGAAATTATACAAGTATATGGAAGAACTGTTGCAAAATCTTATTTTTCCTAATTTTCCCATATATTTCAACCTGCCGCTGTTCTTGTGGAAGCCGTAAATTTTTTATAATTGTGATGTTTCCAATGGATTTAGGAGGTGAAATTGTATAGGGTAAAAGTGAGAAAACCAATTTGGAAGCTTTAGAATTAAAATTGAAAATTTTAGAAGTTTAATGACTTAAATTGTTAAGATTGAGTTGCATAGGTTTTTAAGTGTTATAATACATGAAAAATGACTATATGAACATGAGAGTTTTACGAAATAAATTATATTAATTGGTTAAAAAATTGAATAAATTGATATTTTTCCCTATAGGGAATTCAATAAGTTTCATTTGGAGACTAGAACAACTCCATTTTAATCTTCTAAAATTAGTTATGAATTTTTAAAGTTAGTCCAAAAATTTTAAAATTTACCAAATGAATATTACTTTTTAATAATTTTCAAATTTTCATTTCTTTGACCAGTTTCATGTTTTGGAAGGTACATAGTGGTTCAGTAAAGGTTTCTATAATTTGTGTTGTGAAAAAGAGAGAATGTGTCATCTTCTCCAGTTTCACTTGTTGTATTGCGCTCCTCAAAGGGTTAAATCTCAAACAGTGGGCAAATTCTGTGGAAGCAAGCCAGATTTAAAAGTTCCAAAGAACGTAGAGCAAATAAACGATTAGGAATACTCAAAAAATTAATGCATTTTCTCAAATTTATAGATTTGATCTTTTTGAACTTTAGTGATGGAAGGATGGAGAGGTGCAGTAATCCTGCGCAACTTTCAAGGTCTAACACCTCAACATTTGGAATCCCTGTAAAATCTGGTGACTTCATCAACTTTCAAGGTCTAACACCTCAACATTTGGAATCCCTGTAAAATCTGGTGACTTCATCAACTTTCAAGGTCTAACACATCAGGATTTGAAATCCCTGTAAAATCTGGTGACTTCATCAAATTTCTTGAGTCATGAAGATTCAGATATCTCAGCTTAGGGAAAACCTACAAAATAAAGATGAGAGTGTGAGTTGACAAAATTATGTGTGCGCGCGCGCGCGCTTGGATGCAGAAAATTGTACAAGGAGGAGAAAACTAGATGGAGAAAAATGATCTATTAAGCTCAAGGGGATGTTTTATCAAGTTACTAACGATGTGATACTTGTTGGGCCTTTGGAGGCTAATTAATCAGAGAAAAACATTATGGTTAACCACTTTTTATCCTCCAACCCCAAAAAATAAATATTACTTTTCTTACTTTTCTCGTTGAGACACAATACAGTGTTAACCACTTAAATATAATATCTTAAATTTGAACCCATGTGAATCCAGAAAATGCAGGAGAGATGCCCAATTAAGCTGGACCATGATTAAATATAACACAATTATATAATCATATATAAAATTAATTAATTTCTCTTGACATTTAAAAAATAAAGGATACACTCGTGGAAATTAGATTTGTAATTATTAGAAGTAAATTTAACTTTTGTTCATTTTAGTCTTAAGCCCACAATTATTTGGTAATTCTTCCAAATGCATGTCAAAGCGCCGTAGAATAGGGATCAGAACAAATAAGCTATAAAAATCATGCTTTAAATTTATTATTTAATCCATACTTTTCATTGGATTGACTCAAGCAGAACAAATTTTCAAAGACTTATTTCAGAAGTCACAAGGAACTACAAAGGAAGGTAGGAAATGAAAAGGACCAATAATATGAGGAAGAAAGAGAAATGAAAGTTGAAAAACAGTGTGATAAAGGTGTTACCTTTTGCTCCCATAGATTATAAACCCAGTAGTTAAGCCAAATGTGTCTTGATAAAGGTCAAACGTTGGTGCCAATAAAAGAGACTATATGTCATTTGAATGTACAATGACTTGATTCAAGTTTAATTTGTGTAAATTCTAAATTGAAATCATATATTTCACTTGAGTACTAACTGAAAAATTTAAGAATGTTCAGAGAATATACTTATCCTATTGATATCTTGAATTTGTTCTTATTTTAGTTTCAATCTCTCATGGTTAAAATAAATGACTTTTGTCCCTCATAGGGTAAAATGATTAAAATTTTTATTAAAGTATAGGATTAATGTTCTAAATAAAAATTTGAGAGATGAATATAATTTTAAACTTAATGGATCAAAATAAAAATGGAGACATATTTGATTACCTAAAGAATGTATTAACCTTTTTTTTCCATGTTACAATGAATGAAAAACTGGTTGCGGATCTAACATAAATTTAAAGAAAAATTGGTTCGACTTGGAAGATGTAAATTAACCTTTATTTCTCTACATCCTCCAAAAGTCAGCTGTAACGACTGGGAGTGCTTGATGGAGTTATGGAATTCATAGTTTTTCATTGAGAATCTCCTTGTCTATCTATCTATCTATATCTATTATATATATATATATATATATAATCCACACAACATCTTAACTGAAAAATATCAAAACATTTAGATAACTTGTACGCATCTTTTTCAATATGTGATTCTATAATACGTGATACTTTCCTATTTCTTAAACAACATCTTAGCGCTTGTTTGGGGAGCCGGTTTGACCCTAAAAATTCATTTTGAATCGTCAGCCGAAAGCTATGTTTGGGAACATATTATCAGAACGTCATTTCCACCAACGGCTCATTTTTTGAGAACGGAGCTTCAGTCATCCCTTGTCTCCCCCCCCCCATTTGCTGCTTCCTAGTCAAAGAAAATTCATACCTTCTTCTTCTTGCATCTCTCTCTCTCTCTCTCGTTTCGCTCGACAAAATCACACTGTGCCGTC
>JANTPZ010006176.1:0-10071 GCA_025593235.1 Vachellia pachyceras
CTTCGGTAGGTGAAATGAGACATCTAAATGAACTTGATTTGTCAAATAATAATTTGTCCGGTTACTTGCCCCAAGAATTCGGTCAGAGTAACAATGAACTGAGGTTTTTGAAGTTATCAGACAACAAGCTGAGTGGCCCATGTCTTCCCAAAGGGTCAAACTTCACAAATTTGTTGTTTATGGATCTCAGAAACAATAACTTCAAAGGAAAATTTCAGGATGGGATCAACAAGAGTACTAAATTAAGAATGTTGGATCTAAGTGCAAACCAACTTTTTGGTGAAATACCCAACTGGATCGGAAATTTCCAACATTTGAGCTACCTCATTTTGTCCAAGAATTCTTTAACAGGTTTACTACCAGAAAGCTTTTGCAGCTTGATAGAACTTACATATCTAGACCTTTCTGAAAATAAATTTGATGGTCCTTTACCAAGCTGTCTCAACATGCCATTGTTGAAATACTTGAACTTGCAGATCAATCATTTCATGGGACCTCTACCTTCTTCTTTGGCCAATTCCCCCTTGTTGACTTTGGATGTGAAGAAAAACAATTTTTCAGGTCAAGTTCCACAATTGTTGAGTTCATTTTCAAATTTAAGGGTTCTCATCTTAAAAGAGAACAAACTTGAAGGTTCTATTCCAATTGATTTATGTGAGCTTAAGATGATAAGCATATTAGACCTTTCTCAAAATAAGCTTTCGGGAAGGATACCGAATTGCTTAAATAACATCACATTTGGAAGGAGGGATGCACTTGGAGAAACGAAAATAGAAAAGTTTAATGTGTCCTGGACTGCAAAGGCCTCACAATTTGTTGTTCAGATTTTAACTGGTGAAATTTCAATCGATCAAGATCACAAACAAGATGTTCCGTTTTATAAAGATCAAGAAGTTGATTTCACATCCAAAAGAAGGTACGAATCTTACAAAGGAAGAATTTTAAATTTAATGTCTGGTTTGGATGTCTCAGAGAATCAATTGACAGGTGAAATCCCTTCACAAATTGGATTCTTAAACACCATTCATACATTAAATTTGTCAAACAATCATTTGAAGGGACCTATTCCAGAAACATTTGCCAACCTTACGCAGATTGAGAGCCTTGATCTTTCACACAACAAGTTGACTGGCCACCTTCCTGCACAATTAACTCAGTTGTACTTCTTGTCTGTCTTCTCTGTGGCATACAATAATCTATCTGGAATGATACCTGACATGAAAAATCAATTTTCAACTTTTGGACCAAGTAGTTATGAAGGGAACCCTTTCCTCTGTGGTCCAGGTCTACAGCAAATTTGTTCATCCATTGATAAACCAATAGGAGGGAGAAACAAGCAATCTCATAATTGGGAAGCAAATGATTTTCGGGATGCCTTTTTATGGAGTTTCGGCGGAGCATTTGGGGTGTTTTTTCTGGGTGTCATTGCAGTTCTTTATTTGAACCCTTAAATTTGCAATTACAAACTATTCATGTTAGAGAGAGCTACAACAAGTTACTTGTACGAGTGGATAAGATCTTGATCATGTACGTAACAGATGGTGGTCAACTCTCTAGAATTGCAATAACCAAAAGATTGCCATCAGTTTGAAGTCTTAGGAAAGGAAATTAATATAAATCGAATATTCAAACCATCATTTTGTCTTTATTTGAATTTATAGCCCAGTTTAATGAGTTGACTTGTAATGTAACGTTATACATACGATGAATGGTCCAAGAGGAATATAATGCATTAAGCAACCTAAGAAATGGGAAAGTCCATCCCTTCCCCGAATCTGACTTATCCCACGCGCTTTCACACTGTTCGTAGCTGCCAACCTTAGATAGCGTATGTATGTGTTTGTTTTATAGATAGCATCTCAATCTCATTCACATCCTCTATAATATATAGTCTCAACTTCGTGTCTGTTGGTCTCTTGATATAGTTCATAAGATCATCGCCAAATTCATTATTATTCTGCAGTCATGAATCCTCATTACAATCACCAAGTGATGGCATATCCTCTGCCACAGCCTGTGAGTGCTCCTCCGCCGATGGGGTATCCTTCCGAGGATGTTGTTTCCGATGACCCATAGTAGAGAACAGGTAGGGGTGATTACTTTTGGGAGGGATGGCGAGTTCCTTATTATTCATAATCACATATAATACCTCTCTTCTATTCACTATCTTCCCTGCTTCTGGGTATATTAACTATAATTATTACTATTATATATGCAGGTGTATTCGTAAGTTAGGAGCTAGTTATAATAATTAACTAATATATAGAATACAAAGTGCTACTCATCCGCCAGTCGTAATAATAAGGGTTAGTTAGGGGTTGGCCTTAGTTATAAATTAGTTAAATAGCTTTTAAATCAAGGAGTACTGAAAAGAGTATTATGTTGCTTCTTGTAGGGAGGGTGAGACAACAAATCACATTCACAAGTGATGATCAAAATGTCTGTTCTTTTTTGTTTTTGTTTACTTTTATGAACTTCCAATTTATCTTCAAATCATGGTTTCTAATATGTATGTGCTTTCTTGTGTGCCTTAATTGCAGTTGTGCACAACTGTGTTGCTGTTTTTACTGTGATTGTTGCTACGTGGAGTCCCGCAATATTTTTGCCCTTGCTCTCTCAGTTTTTTTTGGTGTTCTCCCCGCTGCTTATGTTAATTGGATTCAAATAACTAGTTATTTAGTCTAACACACACAACAGCATTGAATTGAAGAGGCTTGATGTAAACTTCAATCGCGCAAAAAGTGAATGAGTTAGTCTAACTCTCTTTTGCAGCTAAGACTTGGATTTATGCTTTTGATTGTTTCTCATACTACTCTTGCAATCGTTAGGATAATAATAATGTAAAGGGAGCTAGGGAAGTGTTCCTTTGTTATAATTCCTTGTAACAAGTATTATATTCATATTCTTGGATCTGAATTCAAATTATGAAATCACCAAACCCACTTCTGTGCTCTTTCTGAAGAAGAGTCAAGGATGAGGAACAAACAATCGCTTCAAACAAAAAAAGTTGTTAACTATCAAATTATAACAAAAATTTATTACTGTAAACAAAGAGAGAGATCATAGAAAATATCTTACATACGGGTATTGAGTTGTCTTTGATTGAATAAGATTATGCCGGCGCCATTTAAACTCATGTTTCTTCACGTGCTTTGACAATATTCAGACCTTCCACTCGTGTCTTGTCTTTGATATAATAATAGGGCCCTGGTTGGTTCCATTACACACACTCTCTCTCTTCAATGCAATACATTGCAATGTAGTGCAATATTAATTTTCATTCTAGGCCTCCAATGAGGTTGAACCAAACTGGTTAGTGAACTTTTTTCTAGAAGACTAAAAAAGCTAAGGTTCTATTTTATTTTTGATTCCTTGTTTTCAAAACCATTTTATAAAATTGATTTCAAAAACAATTTTTAAAAAGAAAAACAAAAACAAAAAACTATAACTTTCTTATATTTTTTAGTTTTTTGAAAAGAAGTTTCTATTTTTTTTTGTTTTAAAAACAACTTATTAAAAATAATACCCCAAAAAAGTTTTTTTGTTTTCTTATTTCTAAAAACGAAAAACAGTTTTTAACAATAGAAACAAACTCTTCTGCATAACTCATATTTTCATCATTTTTCTCTGAACTAATTTATCTAACTCGTAAATTAATATATAATTTAATAATCATGTAAATGCTTTAAAATTTATGTTATAATTAAATAATTTATTTAACGTTTTTAAAGTCATTATCAAAATAAGTCATTGATATGTCAAGCATGTATCACGCTCAGGAGAATTCTTCATTTCTTCATACCACGATCCTCATAACTCATTTTTGAAATGGCTATGTGTGTCATGATTATTAACTACTCGCACATTGCTAGTTAAAGTTAATTAATTTTTTCATTTATTTTCAAACATAGTTAATGAATTAACCACCTCTCTTTAGTTGTAGTAAAACATATAACAATTAGCTATCATAGTTTTTCAAACATAATTTTTAACTATCATAGTTTTCCACCGAAAGGAGTGTGAATGTTTCACACGTCTGTTGTTTTCTGTACGTGGGCATTATCCTTTATTAAATGAAAGGATAATAACTGCCCATAAGAAAACTGTTCACACGGAAATCTAATTTGATTTTCAAATTCAAACTTTTAGGGAAAATTACCATTTACTTTCCTCAACAATTCCTATTTACGCATTCGTCCAAACACATGGATTTTGGGCCTAATCCATTAAGAGTGGCTCATATTCCAACAGGGGGATGGCGAGTTCCAATTATTCATAATCACATATAATATCTCTTCTATTCACTGTTTGCCCTGCTTCTGGGTATATTAACTATAATTATTACTATTATATATGCAGGTGCATTCATAAGTTAGGAGCCAGTTATAACAATAAACTGATGTATAGAATATAAAGTGCTACTCATCCGCCAGTCCTAATAATAAGGGTTAGTTAGGGGGTTAGTCTTAGTTATAAATTAGTTAAATAGCTTTTAAATTAAGGAGTGAAAAGAGTATTATGTTGCTTCCTGTAGGGAGGGTGAGACAACAAATCACATTCACAAGTGATGATCAAAATGTCTGTTCTTTTTGTTTTTGCTTACTTTTATGAACTTCTAATTTATCTTCAAATCATGGTTTCTAATATGTATGTGCTTTCTTGTGTGCCTTAATTGCAGTTGTGCACACTGTGTTGCTGTTTTTTTCTGTGATTGTTGCTACGTAGAGTCCCGCAATATTTTTGCCCTTAGTTTTTTTTGTTGTTCTCCCCGCTGCTTTTGTTAATTGGATTCAACTAACTAGTTATTTAGTCTAACACACACAACAACATTGAATTGAAGAGGCTTGATGTAAACTTGATTCGAGCAAAAAGTGAATGAGTTAGTCTAACTCTCTTTTGCAGCAAAGACTTGGATTGCTGCTTTTGATTGCTTTCTCATACTACTCTTATAATCGTTAGAATAATAATAATGTAAAGGGAGCTCGGGATGTGTTCCTTTATTGCAATTCCTTGTAACAAGTATTACATTCATATTCTTGGATCTGAATTCAAATTATGAAATTACCAAACCCAGTTCTGTGCTCTTTCTGAAGAAGAGTCAAGGATGAGGAACAAACAATCCCTTCAAACAGAAAACTTGTTAACTATCAAATTATAACAAAAATTTATTACTGTAAACACACAGAGAGAGAGAGGGAGAGAGAGAACATATCTTACAAATGTGTATTGAGTTATCTTTGATTGAGCAAGATTATGCACCCGTCATTCAAACTCATGTTTGCTCACTTGCTTCGACAATATTCAAATCTTCCATTAAGCTGCTTTATCTGTTCGTGTCTTGTCTTTGATATAAGAGGGTCCCGTTTGGTTCCATTACACACACTCTCTCTCCAATGCAATACATTGCAATGTAGTGCAATATTAATTTCCATTCTAGGCCTTCAATAATGTTGAACCAAACAGTTTAGTGAACTTTTTTCTTAGAAGACTAAAAAAGCTAAGGTTCTATTTGTTTCTATTTCCTTTTTTTCAAAAGCGTTTTATAAAATTGATTTCAAAAACATTTTTTAAAAAGAAAAACAAAAAAACTAAAACTTGCTTATGTTTTTAGTTTTTGAAAAGAAGTTTCTATTTTTTTTGTTTTTAAAAAACAACTTATTAAAAATAACACCCCAAAAAAGTTTTTCGTTTCCTTATTTATAGTAAAACAGTTATAAGTACTATTTAACATGAAGTGGAAGGAGCATATATCAGGATATGAAGAAATATGGCGTCGTTTTGGAACAGTGCCGACAGTTCAATTAGCTCGAGTCTTCTAGCTTACTATTACCTATATGTAATTAATCATGAAAACTCCTTTTTCAACATATTTTACTGTCTATAAAATAAATATGTGGAAAAGGATTTTATTTCAACCTATATAAATGTATTTTTATAACACTATTTTAAACCAGTGTAATGGAAAAAATTTCAAAATATTACCTTTGGATCTTTTTATAAAAACCAATTGAATATTAGACTTGATTTTAAATAGAAGATCCTATCCATTTTATCTTCTATATTTAACCTTTTTCCCTTAAACTACAGCTATAAATATTCCATTTACTATAATTAGATATCACAATTATTCAAATATATACTATACACTTAATGCCTTCAATCCTGTACCGGACACCATGGGCGGATTCTTATCCTTAGTTAAACTATTTTTTATTTTTGGGACATAATTACAATAAAACTTCCTTTTAATCAAACTACTTTTAGAACTCCCTTTTATATTATATGTATATTTTTCCCGAAATCCCACTTATAATTTTTTTAATCAAACTTCCTTTTAATATTACGAGGAATAAAAGATAGAGAAGGGGATAACAGAAGAAACTTTATTATATTTTTAATATCACAATACAGTTGACTTTTATTTACAAGCACATGATTACGGTTACAAGTTGAAAATAATAAAAAAATCTATTTAAGTTAATTGATTATGTTGAAATACAATAGAAGATATTGTAGGATGAAATAGACCCCCGGGTTAACCCCCGGTTCGACCCCGGTTCGACCTCTGACCTTTGACCCAGTGTCTCGACCAGTTTATTGTCCGGTCCGGTTTTTTGAACCTTGGTTTATTGAACTTTTCTCTATTATATATTGAATTTTTCTTTTCTGAAAAACGGCAAACATATAAATGTATACAACTTTTCTCTATCAAATATTCTATTCTTACTCAATTTTGTGGGGAAGTCAATTGATGTTAAATTTAAAAGTCAACCAAGAGTTTATAACTCAATTGGCAACGTTTTTAGCATGCGATGGAAATGTGACTAGATAGACAAGTTGTGAACAAATTTTAGCAATTTCAAGAAATCAAGTAACAAAGATGACAATTCATTAAAACATTTTAAATGGAGAAATGACCCATCCAACTAGCTTTTCTAGTTTCTATATACCATATATTTTATGTTTTGTGTTTATATATTAATAGACACTTTCTTAATATACATTTCCATTTGACATTTGACAGATCTTTCTCATTCATGTAATTTGAAGTCTCTATGGCTTGACAACAATTTGTTGGAGGGTAGTATTCAAGAATCTATTGGAGGTGTTTGGGAAAGCTTCTCAACACCCCAAAAGCACGTTCAACAGTGTTTTTCCGCAAAACGAGGTAATATATCTCCTTCACACATTTATCTCGTAAATGGTAAAAGTATTTCTCCATCACTTTACCAAACAGACCCATTATGTCTCTTACTTCCCTCAGGGTTTTGTCATTATATAATAACAACCTCACTGGATCACTGCGACAACAAGGTGTGGATGATATTTATTTAAAATCTATCACATGTTTTGTTCATGAGATTTTTAGTTTAAAATATGAGGTCAAAACATATAAAAAATTGACAGAATAATAATAAGATCGACCTATTTATATTGAAAAAATAAGAAGTAATATAGGTTTCATGTATATTTTCATGTACATGCTAATTAAAAATAATGAGAGAGCCAACAAATGTTGGATTTAGTGGAAGGGTTTAGCCCCTCACAATATAAAGAATTAAAGTTCAAATCCATGGTGGGAGAAGTAACTCACAATTAATATTTGATAGTATCTTGAACATGATTGCTTTTATTAGGAGGATATCTGTGTGTTTTAGTAAAAAGAGTATGACTTTAATCCTTCGTTTTCTCTATGCATTCTTTATATTTAATTTATTCATATATTCTTAATACTTAGTGTCCCGCGTCCAATTCAAATATATTCTATTAGTTCACATTTTTAAAGCCGAATGTAATACTTGTATAATTTAGCAAACATAATTTTTTTAAAAAAATATCGGCCAATCTCAAAAGTTGAGAAAGCATTAAGCGATGATCACTTCAAGTTTTATAATTCTTTTTATTTATTGATGTATAGATTAGATAAGTTTAATAAGGAAAAATGGAATGTTGCAGGAGGCCTGTGCAATCTAAAGAATCTCCTACAGTTGTATATATATCCAATAATACATTTCAGGGGCAACTTCCTGCATGCATTGGTAATTTGACCTCTCTCCAAGCATTCGATCTTCAACAAAACAGCTTTGAAGGAATCTTTCCTTCCTCACTCTTTCATTCTTTGAGGTCCCTCGATGCAATTTCGTTTTCTGATGACAATTTCAGTGGCTCATTCTCACTCTCTTCGCTTGCCAACCACTCCAATCTCAAAGCAATTGACATTGAATGCTCTAACGCCAATCTCAAGCTTGAAACTGAGAATCCACCTTTTATCCCTTCCTTCCAGTTGAGGTATTTCACCATCTTCAACTGCACTACTCTGAATGAAGCGAATAATAATAAAGTGCCTACCTTCCTTCTTCATCAACATGACTTGGTATATCTAGAACTTTCCCACTTGAAAATTTCAGGAACATTCCCATCATGGATTTTGACAAACAACACAGAATTAAATGTTTTCAATCTCACTCACAACTTGTTCACCGGTCCCTTTGAACTCAATTCCACCACAGAATTGCTTCGAATGGAATATTTTGATGTTTCCTCCAATCCCATCAGAGATGGAATCCCTTCTCATATTGGCTTCATTTTTCCCAGCTTGATCTCTCTTGATATGTCTTCAACTTCATTGCAAGGTTGCATTCCAGCTTCGGTAGGTGAAATGATACACCTATATGAACTTGACTTGTCAAAGAATAATTTGTCTGGTTACTTGCCCCAAGAATTTGGTCAGAGTGACAATAACTTCAAAGGAAAATTTCAGGGTGGGATCAACAATAGTACTGAATTAAGAATGTTAGATCTCAGTGAGAACCAACTTTTTGTGAAATACCCAACTGGATCGGAAATTTCTGAAGGATTAGAAATAAACTGAAAGCAAACGCAAGAAGAAAAGAACTCTGGATAATATTTCTGAGGATATATATATTATTCAACATGCTAGATAGGTATTTAAAGACTTAAGTTCATGCTAAAAATCTGCTAAATCCCTATGAATCTACTAACCAATAACATCCCACTAAATCAGCAAATACATGGCTAAAAATCATGAACAAACTTTGACAGTATCAAAACTCTAACAATTTATTTTAAACCTGAAACTAATTCCTAAAAATCAGCAACACTAATTTCAGCTAATGAGGCATATCTCAACACTCCTCCTTGCATCAATAGCTGCACATGCCTAGCTTCCTCCTGAGCTCTTCAAACTTATCTCTGGTAGAGCTTTAGTAAAAATGTCAGCAATTTGATCAGAGGTTCTGCAATAAGTCAGCATGACTTCACCACTTTGTTGGATATCTCTGATAAAGTATAACTTGATGTTAAAATGCTTAGTTTTGCCATGAAAAACTGGATTCTTAGATATTGCAATGGCTGCCTGATTGTCCACATAAATCAGTGTGCTTTTCTGTTGCATAAATTGTAAATCAATCAGCATCTTTCTTAACCAGAGAGCTTGATTAACAGCTGCATTTGCTGCTATGAATTCAGCTTCTGCAGTTGATTGAGCCACCACTTCCTGCTTCTTTGAACTCCAAGAAAATACTCCAGAACTCAAAATAAAACAGTACCCAGAGGTGCTCTTCATATCATCCAAGGACCCTCCCCAATCTGAGTCAGAAAAGCCTTCCAATTTGAACATTTGATTATGTTTATACTGAATACCATAATCAAGAGTTCCTTTGATATACCTTATGACTCTCTTTGCAGCCTTGTAATGACTCACTGTAGCACAATGCAAAAATCTTGAAAGAACACTTACAGCATAGAGAATATCAGGTCTTGTAGCAGTCAAATACATGAGACATCCAACAAGACTTCTATAAATGCCCTCCTCAGCCTTCTCTGCAGCATCATTCTTACTCAGCTTTTCTTTTTGATTCATTGGAGTAGCAATAGCTTTACATCCTTCCATGCCAAATCTGTTCAGTATTTCTTTTGCATACTTTTCCTGATTAATAAATATTCCATGTTGATCTTGTTTTATCTCCATGCCCAAGAAATAGGACATAGTTCCCAAATCTGTCATCTCAAAGACTTACTGCATTTCTTGCTTGAATAAATCAACCTGCT
>JANTPZ010006177.1:0-15619 GCA_025593235.1 Vachellia pachyceras
TGTGTGTGTGTGTGTAACTGACAAATGATAGAAAATGCTTACCTATTTGAAAAAAATGCAGAAACTGGGAGCTGACAGGAGCATGGACAGGAGCGAAAGTGAGAGTGCCAGTGAAGTTCATAACAGGAGAGTTGGACTCAGTGTACACATCTCTGGGGACGAAGGAATACATCGAGAGTGGTCGCTTCAAACAAGACGTGCCCTCGTTGCACCAAGTGGTGGTGCAGCCTGGTGTCGGCCACTTCAATAACCAGGAAGCTGAAAACGACATTACCTCTCACATCCTTGATTTCATCACCAACTTCAGCTGATACAATATCAGTATTGCAGAAAGAAGCTGTATGAATAAATTAAACCCTCATGCTATATATATATGTATGCGCGCGCGTGTTAATAATATATTGATATTTGTCACAAGTTCAATGTTGGAGTGGTCACCATGAACGGGGGCTATAACAAATTCCATATTGGGAATATTTTTCTCGGAAAGAGGGGTCTTATAAAAGAGGGGTCTTATAACGCGTTGAGTTCCCCAACTTAAACAGCTAACTTTTTTTGTGTGCCCTTCTCGTTACGACCTTATGTGGATGTCAACCTCCTTCATCAGAAGAGATTCCACAGGTAGACCTCTTCATCAGTTGACCGGCTCTCAATGGCACCATTGCAACAAGCATAAATTTCTTGGAACTGGTTTCCCCACTACTAAGCAAAATGTTTAATAGAAAAGGCTAATAAGAGCTTAACCGTTTAAATCTGTTTTGGGTGGTTCAAATTTAATTTTTTCAAATGTCTATATTTTTTTAAAAAAGTTTATTTTAGTAAATATAGTATCCAAAATAAAGATAATCTTTTAACGATCTTTGTTAAAAAAATAATTTTTCATTCATGAAATCATCATTTTTTTAAACAAATCAAATATGGACCATTATAAGTCTAGATGGTTCTGATTTGATTAGTTTTCCCTAAACATTAGGAAACCGGTTCCAGATTTCTTGGCATAACCACACTACAAAATCTAGTTGATAGTTGTGACAGTTCTCTGGTGGCTTTTGGAAATTCAAGTTTATTGCATGGCAGAAGGAATTGACATATGCATGATACAGCCACCGGATAATCTTTTCGTGGAATAAATTTGGATTGCGACTTTTATAATTAAAAACAACAACGTTGTCTTCATTCTACTTATAATTATAGATAAGTTTTTTTTTTTACTAACCATGGCTATCTTCTTACTAGAGAAAATCTTCTCGAGACATTCCCGAACACTGAACACAGATATCTCTTCAAGCGAAAATTCGAATCTTTGTTGATCATTTCGTGAGTAACCTTGATTCGCATGCTTGAGAATAGTTTTTTGTGGCCTTCTCATGGATGTGTGTGATGCTCTCTTATCTTCCATCCCATAATACATACACACACGCGACAGGTAGTTGATATTAAATTATTCATTTTAAGAATATATATTAATTGTTTTATTTATAACATTATTATTTGTTAGACTAATATTGGGGCTTGAGTAGGAAAGCAAGCAAAAGCAACCATGCATGGCAACACTACAAAATAAAAAAAAAAGGTGTTAGGGAGTATTCTTTTAGATTGGAGTGAACATATAATTTAACAGGTGAACTAATGATTGAATGGATATGGAAATACAATGTTAAAGATAAAAGGGTGATTTTTGTTTGATGATTTTTTTTTATTTTGAGAAAATTTTAAAATAGAAGGGATGTATCTATAATTAAAATAAAAATAGAAGGAACTTAATGTATTTTGATCAAATTTTTAAGTAAAGTACATATCTTAAATAAAAGTAATTTATTTATTAAAATGATAAATAAAGCTTGAATTTTACTTTATCATTTTAAATGTAGTAATCAGTAAAGGGTTTACTTCGATTCTAATTTCAAAACCTCAATTCACTTGTTTGTTAAATTTATAGCTTTTCCTCTAAAATCCCTTTATTAATTATCAAATAATTATTATATGCAACTAGATTAAAGTTCAAGGGAATTTCCCCCATTTGGAGGCGAGTATTTGTGCGATGTGGAGTAAATTTAAAAGAGGAGTAGGACTGAAGATGGGAAAAAGGAGGACGACTAATTTTTGGCTGGATAATTGGGCTGATGTTAATATGCCTCTAATTGAATTGGTGTTTGGAGGCGAGGAAAGGATTGACTTGAAGGAAAGGGTAGCGGATTATGTAAAGATGATATGAACGGAGATTGGAACATTCAGAAACTGGGGAATTGGTTCCAGCGTCAGATTATTGATTGCATCATGAGTGCACACCCATCCCGTGAGGAGCGAGGAGATGGATATATATATATCTGAAACCGTCCACTGACGGTCGTTTTTCTATTAGATGTACGTATCATTTCCTTTATGCAAGTATTCACCATCAAGACGATAGTTTGTGGAAGAAGATATGGAGATGGCAGGTACCAGAGAATATCAAGGTGTTTATATGGTTATTCACCCATGGAAGAGCCCACACTGCTCAACTTCGAGCCAGTAGAGGGATTGAAGCGTGTGAAACATGCTCGTTTGAATGACAACATGATGAGGATTCCATGCACCTCCTTAGAGACTGTAGGAATGCTAGAGAGAGATGGCTCTCTATTGTCCATCCTTCAAAATGGGCGAATTTTTCAACTTTGCAAGGAGCATATTGGATCTGGTGGAACCTAAGCAATGAGGCGGGGAAGCAATGTACTAGTAAAATCCAATGGGCTACCTTATTTGGTTATACTTATTGGGATATTTGGATAAATAGGTGCAGAAAACTATTTGGCTGGGAAGATGTTGAGGAGGAGCTAAATGCCCAATCCAGTTTGTTTCGAGCATGGTTGGACCAGAATCTAAAATCCAGGTTTGCTTTTTATAATGGCTCTAGAAGACAGGTACATCCTATTTCTCATACTAGGAGGGACTTCCATAAGTTGGAAATGGATGCACCTGTCATCCCTTCTGGGAGGTGTAGATGTGAAGGAGTAATTCGTGGTGAGGATGATAGCTGGCTAAGTGGGTATAGTTATAAATTTACGTATGTGCCTGTAGTAATTGCAGAGATGATAGGAATATTACATGGACTATACATGTGTTGGAGCAGAGGAATTAGTAAAGTTCAAGTTCGGTTTGACTCTTTTCAGACGATTAACTTGTTACTGCATGGTTGCATGATGGAGCAGCCGTTTAGAGATGTTATTTATGAAGCCAGATCCTTAATGAACAGGAACTGACATGTTATTGTTACCCATATACCTAGGGAGAATAACACGATGCTGACCGCTTAGCTAGATTAGTGCACAATATTGTAAGGAACTTTTGTATTTTTTGTCAACCACCTCCTCATATGCATAGGGAAGGTAGTGACGGCAATTAGATTTTCGGGACCCTTTTGTATTGCTCCTTTGAGCTATTGTTATCCAGTTTACTATTCAAAAAAAAGTTCAAGGGAATTTTGTACACTTGTTAACTTGATAGGATGCCACTTAGAATGTGATGCCTTCTGTTTTGCAATTTCCATCAAAAAAGATAACGGTAAATTAACGGCATGGATCCGTAATAACAAACTGAAATGTTAGGGAGTTAAATTTAAATTTTGAAATAACAGGGGTTATATGCAACTACCCTAAAGTTCAAGAGAGTTTGTATAATTTAACCACAAATTAATAACCAATTTAACTAATTTTTAATTTTAAAAAATTAGTTATCTAGCTTCTACATCTATAGTTGGAGGGGGCATGATACAATATCTAGTATAAGGATAATTTAGTTTGATACTATTATAGAGTTACAAGGGTAAAAAAAAAAGAGACTCACAAAACAGGACAGATAAAAAAACTTCAAAACATTTAAATCTCAATTAATGTCCCCTGAAATGGTATAATAATCCTGAAGTTTTTAAAGACTAACGTAATATTAAATTATGAAGCAAAATTACTTTACATACCTTTCCTTTAAAATATGGAAAACAAAATAAAGTCAAATCACAGTATTGAAATGAGTAACAACCTAAAATTATCAAAAGATAACAATGTCAATTAATTTCACAAAAAAATTCTTGCTGGTATCAATAACGACAACAACAGTTTAATAAGTAATAACATTAACGCATCAAATGACAACAATTAAGGCAATGACAACTGATTTGATATAAAGTAGAGGTCATTTCACAAAAAAGTTAAGTGTAGAACAATGCCTCAGAATTTAAGAGGAAATAAGTTTTTTTAGAAATCGCCCTTGGATTATCTTTGTATTTCTTTATAAGGGTTAACATAGTTTTTAGTTCATTAAGTTTGGTTTAATTTTATTTTGGATCATTTAAGCTTCAAATTATAGGATGTAATCTCTCAAATTCTATCCGGTTTAAAATATTGATCATTATCATATAATAAAAACCTAAATATTTTATCCCATAAAAAATTAAAATCATGATTTAAAATTTAGTAGACCAAAACGTGGAGTTTAAAACTTGACATATTGAAACGTCTCAACAAATTTTTCACTACTGAAAAGTCCCACAAACCAAGGACCTCGATGTAAGAATCCTAAATGCACAGTTGCCATTTTACTCTCTTTTTCTTTTGAAACAAAACTCAAGCCTACAATCGGAATAAATCTGCCGACTCTGCAACTCGCACTCAATCTTTTAGTTGGCATCACTCTGGTCCTCATCATCGCTGTGGTTGTTGATGCTCATGTTGGAATGTGATCGTCGGCAACCCCACTTCTTCAAGATGCAAATGGAGGACTCTATGAAGTTGGAAAATTCTTGAACCCATGGAAGCTTCAATTCCAGAAAATGGGTCTTCAAACTCCAGGTCCCCTCCCTGGTTCTCAATTTTCTTGTCTGTACCATTTCCAACTTCTTCCCTCTTTTTTAATGGTGACAAAATTAGGGGAAAAATGTTCCATCCATCTTCAATTGCTACATTGAAGTTATACATTATTATATTGTTCATATATGAAATTGAGTTTGCTTTTGTGAAAGGGTCATCATATGAAGGCTTGGATTTGGCTCCATCCTCTTCTCTGTACCATTTGACTTGTTTGCTGCCAACTTCATGTGATTTTCCTAAATAAGTACAGGCATTGATGTGGCAGGTGGGACTCAACGGCACCGCCGTACCGCTACGCGCAATGGCCAGATCTGCCTGTGGTGGGGCCACAATCGCCATGCACCATACAAGGTACTGATTCTGTTTGGTAACTATGGGCTTATTTTCATAAGCACGTTTAATAGTGCTTTTCCGTAAAACGAGATAATCTCCTCCATATATTTGCCTCGGCTCATGTGAATAAGCACTTATAAGTGACTTATGGCAATTTGCCAAACGGGTCCACTTTCTCCTTCGAAACAAATACAAATATCGAGAATGGCGTGCGGCCCACAAAAAAAAGAATGCCGACAATGGCGTGTTTTATTTAGTTCGCATTTCATTTTCGCTCCCTATAACTAGCACTTCAATGCTCCACGTCTCTCGCATATGCATAGCTCACTTTGCGCTTCACAGTCAGTCAGTCACAAACATGCAAGTTTTCGCCATCGGTTCTGTGTCTGTATCTGCTTCAGCAATGCCTTCTGGTTGCGGAATGGTAAGGCGCTTGCTGGTTGTGGCCGATGGGTTCCCTCCGTTTCTTCCGAAGGAGGTGGAGAAAATCAAAGACCCATATGCTCGAAGCCTCGCCAAGAGGATTCAGAGGCTACCTGTTCCTGTAATTTCATTTCCCTTTGTATTTCACCTTTTCTGTGGACATGCCATGTGTTAGAAGAGTTTATGAATTCGTACATTAGGTGTTGGCTTTGTCCTGCGTCATCACCGTTTTAAGTTGGGCGCTATTTTACGAAGTGTTTTCCCTCTTTTTTTTTTTTGGCATCTATCATTGGGGCCGCTTTCAAACGAGTTAGATTTTGAAATATTATTATGATAGATACTGTCAAGCCTAATGTTGTTTAATTTGATGTTGAATAATAGCTTCCTGTCTGGACTTGGAAAGTTTCTAAAAGCAGTTGGAAGGACTACGCATTATGGTGACGTGCAAATAGTTACTTTCGTGTCTCTGCAAACAGCATTTTGGACTTGAAGCATAACCCTTAACCCATTCCCTAGTGTAATATGGCAATCATCCTTGTCTGCTTATAAACTTCTGATCTAGTCCATATGGTCAAAGAAGGTAAAGTTCTCAGAAAGTCTCTTAATGAGTAGTTGTGTGAAGCCACTGAAGCAGCAGAACAAGGAAAACCCAGTAGTTGTTCTACATATTGACAGGTCCTTTTTCTTCCTCTCTTTTTTTCACTCTTTTTTATGCGTTCTCTCTCTTTTTTTTTGGTTTTGCCCTTTTTTTTGCCTTTTCTTGAAATAAAAGGTAAACAAGAAAAATGATAAAAGCTACTTAAATTATATATCAAAACGGAGCCTAAAATTAAAAACTTACCCTAAATACTTTTACATGATGATTCTTTGCTCCAAAATGCTTAGAATGCAAATATGACGTGAAATAGTAAAATGTGATCTTGAAGCTTTAAAAGGCCATTGATATCTTGAGATTTGACTTGGAAGGTTTATGATAGTAGGTAACGAAAGGGAAGTGGAATCTGACTCTGACACCAATTGATACAGGAAGGTTAAAGGGAAGGGGGAGAAAGAATAGAAAAAGAGGATGAAGAAATACTAGAGAAAAGGATAGAACAACAAGAAGGAGGGAGAAATTAGACGAATAGAGGGAGGAGATAACTGAGGAGGGAAAACTCAATATTATTCAAATCATTAAATGTACAAAGTAAAATAGTTGAGGTGTTATTTATAAGTCTCAACCTAACCCTAAAAATTAATAATAATAAAATTAATCAAAATAAATGATAATTAAACTGAATCAAATCTACAGTATTAAATGTGAATCAAATCTATGATATTAAATAATCTTTTTCAACTCTTAAAATCTCATAAGTAATCTATTTATGGGACCCTCATTTATGATTTCCATCACAGAACTAATAATATACTTTGAGCTTAGCTTGCTTTGGGATTTCACTTTTTTTAATATTCAGCTCCTGTTTGGAATGGAGATATGCTTATCCATTGCTTGAGGAATCTGGTTTTGAGGCTTTGGCTGTTGACATTCCTGGTTGGGGTTTCTCTGATTTAGGTTTGCTGTGTTGCTTTACCTTTTTTTTTTTCCTCCATCTATCTTTGCAAGATTTTAGTTATGATTTTCTTTTTCATTTTTTTCTTCTTTATCTATTAGAAAAACTACCACCATGTGATGTGGAATCAAAGCGCAATCACTTCTATCAGGTACCAATACGTGGCTTAATATATTCGTGAAATGTTGTGCATTCTAAATGCACATTACAGCTTAGTTTCTAGTTGTTACAGCATTGTCAACATGAAGTATTATATAATTTTGGACCTTCACTTTTTCAAACTGCTTACGATTGTTATTAGATCATGTGAAATGAAATTGTGAAAAAAATTATGTAAAATGATAAATCGGTAACATTATATGCTTGGGCATGTTCATCGACATTTCTTTATTTGGACGAAACGGTTGCTATATAGAACTAATAAGAGCAAATGTATCATACGAAAACAATATGATGTATAAACAGGAAGATTTCCCAAAGTTTCAGGATATATTATTGATCAACCATCACAAACCTTGCTTTTAGCTCATTCACTCCTCGTTGTGTAGGGTGCATCAATTTTGTTTTTCTCTTTTGATTTCCTTCCAGTCGTTACTCATTGTGTTGAAGTTGATATGTCAACAGTTTTGGAGCTCATACATTAGGAGGCCTATGATATTAGTTGGACCAAGCCTTGGCTCTGCTGTTGCCATTGACTTTGCAGTCAACTATCCAGAAGCTGTATGTGTCATCCACTAATTAGACTTCTGAATATACTCCTTATTCCTAATTTGGGAAAACTTGCTTAGAACGAAAAATTGCTTCATTTATTGCCAATGGCATGCACTGAGCATTTGGTTGCAGTTCATCTTTTCAGGTGGAAAAGCTTGTTTTGATTGATGCTAGTGTATATGCAGAGGGAACAGGAAACCTAGCAACGTTACCTAAAGCTGAAGCTTATGCCGGGGTATTTTTCTGTTACATACTAAATTAACTAAAGGGTAAGTAGCATTTTTGTCACGGAAGTATACATGTTAAAGAACTGAGTATCCGGAAGTTTTCTTGGGATCGCATTCACCTTAGAAGTTTATAAAACGCAGAATTTTTCACCTGAAGCAATGGATGTTTAACGGACGTTTGTCTTCATTCGAATAAAGCATGTATTATTCGAATGAAGGCCTCATCTTCAGCGCAAAACTCATTTAATGAGTTTCAAATTCATTTAAATAAATAGTAAAGATTTTAAATCTCGTCTTGAAATTTCATTCGAATAAGTTGAAGATGAGACACTTCATTCGAATGATAAAATCATTCGTTCAAATAAACTTCTAAATCAATTATCAAGTCAAATTCAAAATGCTGTAACTTCTCCGTTCGATCTCAAGACTTGCCAAATGACCTACTGTTGGAAAGCCTTTTGAGTCTACTTTTAAATGAGATAAGTTTGAAATCAATTGGATATCTGGATTGAGAGATATCATCAAAAAACCGAACATGTATCAGGAATAAACGTATTCATGATACATGTTCGGTTTTTTGATTATATATCTCAATATACATATCTAATGTTTGTGAAACTTCTTTCATTTAAAAGTAGACTCAAAGAGCTTTTCAACATAGATCACTCGTTAAATTTGGAGTTCAAACGGAGGAAATACAATGTTTTAAAATAAATGGAATTTCTAAATTGCATTTTAGATAAACGGTTTAGAAAATCCACTTTCTACATCGTATTTTTGATAAACGGTTTAGAAAGTGGACATTCTAAACCATATTTTCCCCGAAAGGTGTAGAAAGTCCACTTTCTACACCTTTTGGGGAAAATACGGCTTAGAAAGTCCATCATTCGAATCAACATAAAATTCAATCGAATCAGTTTACGTTTTATAAACGGTTTAGAAAGTTTAAACTCAATCGAATCAATTTGCCAAATTTAGAGATCAAATGAAGAAGTTACAGCGTTTTGAATTTGACTTGATACTTGATTTAGAAGCTCATTTGAATAAATGATTTTTTCATTCGAATGAAGTGTCTTATCTTCAACTCATTCGAATGAAATTTCAAAACGAGACTTAATATCTTTACTATTTATTCAAATGAATTTGAAACTCACTGAAGATGAGGCCTTCATTTGAAAAACACATGCCTTATTCGAATGAAAACAAACATTCGTTAAAGATCCATTACTTCAGATGAAAAATGTTGCGTTTTATAAACTTCCGGGGTGAATGTGGTCCAAATAAAATTTCCGGATACTCAATGCTTCAACGTGTATACTTCCGTGGCAAAAATGTTACTTAACCCTTAACTAAAACACTAAAGCCCACTGCTTAGCCCCAACAATCATCTGGAAACTTATTTCAGAAAGTTTACTGCCTAAACTTTTATTTTTTTTCCTTCTTTGTATAATTTTTAAAATATTTTCTAGGTTTTTTGGTAAAAATTTAGTTTCATATTACAGTATCCATTTTTCCCTCCTATTATTAAGGGTAGAATTTATAAGAATATTAAACTATTTATTGTTATACTGTGCAAGTTTGGGAAACAAATTTTCCAAAGGTGCACGCAAGTCAAGACAAAAGCATATTGAAATTCGTAAAAAGTATCTCAAAATCTGTGAAAGCATCCGAAATCCGTAAAATATCTCGGAATCTGTCACTCATTTCTTCCAACGGATTCCCAAACACACAACGTGCTTGTTTGGAAAAGCTTATTTACTCCTCAAAAGCATGTTCAACAGTGTTTTTCCGTAAAACGAGATAATCTCCTCCACATATTAACCTCATCTTGCATAAAAACACTTTTTTATCACGTTCCCAAATGGTTGCAATGACTGCTGGCACTCTTTTGATTCAGGTATATTTGTTGAAGAGCATTCCGCTACGCTTATATGCAAACTATTTGACATTTTCTGACATATCATTCAATACTGGCCTCGACCGGACAAATGTGAGTTACACAATTTTTTATTTGCCGCTTATGTGAGATAATGCACCGTTTGAATCTTTGAATCGTTTGAGTTTCATAGCTGGGCCATTCATCACATGAACTGATGTATATCCTCGCATTTCATACTCAGAAACATAAAATATTGTGCATAGAGCGCTCTCCTAGACCGTGGTACCTTCGTACCGATCATTTATCATATACTTGGGCACTTCAAAAGTTGCAAAAATGAAGTTAGATTTCAGTGTTCGTAAAATATGTTGTAGGCGGGCCGCTTGCATTGTATATTGCCTTGGTGGGCGGATGCTACAGTAGATTTTATGACTAGCGGTGGTTATAATGTTGCATCCCAGATAGGAATGGTACCTTTAGTAGTATAGTTTAATAAGCTTTATTATTATTTTTATTATTATTGGCATTTGGAAAAGAGAAGCATGTTGACACTGATAAAATGGGTTAAAATT
This sequence comes from Vachellia pachyceras, assembly GCA_025593235.1. Classification (NCBI taxonomy): domain Eukaryota; kingdom Viridiplantae; phylum Streptophyta; class Magnoliopsida; order Fabales; family Fabaceae; genus Vachellia; species Vachellia pachyceras. The sequence goes on from JANTPZ010006177.1 coordinate 10,537, forward strand.
TGAGTACTAAGCATTGCACCTTTTTATAAATTGATGATTACGTGAGGCATTGAAAGGATTCAGCTAATTTTAACCTCGTTCAGCCGAAGCAATCAAACAAATTTCATACTTTCGAAGGGGAACCCTCCTATATTGTTATATCCCCTTGTTATTTATCTTGTACGGAAATTTTTACAAATTACCATAACGAAATTACAATTGCAAAGTCTTATCATTATATGTTAGTGAAATTAGTTATTGGTAGTACTTAATTCCACAACTGCTAAATTTTACAAATGGGGCATGAGGAAACTTAGTTTGATGATGGCTTTTATGCCCACATCTACTTTCATGCTTAGAGAAAAAGTTTTGCAGTCAGCTAGTTACACACCTTGCCGAAAGCATAATGGTTTTTGCTCGAAAAGCAATGATAAGTATGTTATTTCAATTGGATAGATAAATATATCTATCATACTGATGAATAGTTCCCTAATCTTGAATGAAGCGGTTTGCCATCCTCAATTCTCTGTATGATATTACAATTTGGTTGAACAGGTAAAGCAAAAAACACTTATCATTTGGGGTGAGAATGACCGTATCATCAGCAATAAGATTGTTTTTCCCATATTGGACTCTTTGAGTCTTTCCCAAACTAGTGATGAACACTATATAAGATTGTTTTGTGTTTGGGAAGTCATGTTCCTGAAGCACAATAATTGAAGTTGACATTTCGGTTTATTTGACTGGTAAGAAAGGCAAGAGGGTGATATTATGTGTCAACTCTGAATTGAATTTTATCATGAACTTCTTACTTCTGCAGAGACTTCACTGTGAATTACCTGATGCGATTATTCGCCAAATATCAAATTGTGACCACCTTCCTCATGTAGAAAAGCCAGAGTCTGTTGTCAAATTGGTAACTGAGTTTGTTCACATGGATTCCAACAAGTTAACTCGTTCCCAAATGTGAATGTTAAATACTCCCTTCACCCATTTGGGCTCATATTTAGGACCGGATTGAGTATTAATTATAGTTATTGCCATTTAGAGTTGTATCCAGAATCTGAATTTGATCCTATGAGATGATATATATGTTCAGTGATCATATTTCTCACTTCGTGGGACTGGAATTATGCATTCTTTGCCCCATGAGGACAATGTTCCTGTCTCACATTGAACAAGAATCAACACTTAAAATGACACTAATGCCTTGAACCTCTTCTACATTTACCAAAATGGATAGTGGAATGAGAACTAGGGAAAATCATTTCGAAAGTATCTATACTTTTTATAATTTTTAATTTGGCACCTGTAACTTTTTTTCCTCTTTAAAATCATTTAACCTTACTCTGTTAGCAATCAGCACCGTTAAACAGGGATTACGTTAGAATGCTACTCAATAATAATACATAATTTACATTAATGATAATTATGATGCCCAATTTCCAAAATTAAATAATCATGGATGTATTTGGTATATTTGAATTTTCTCATAATAATAACTTGAATTCATAAATGGAGCTAGGAGGATATGCTTGAAAAAAATAGCGTGGTCCATGAAAGTCATTAATTAGGTTCTTTGAATCTTGAAATGACATGGATTCTAACCCGTTTTCATGCTACCGTCTAATAAATATAATTTTAACTGTTTAATTTAAAATTTTTAACCAGTAACTTTTAAATCATAAGTTTTTTAAAAAAACCGACAATTATTTTTATTTTATATTTTTTATCCATCAAAATATTTGTTGCAAAAAATAAAGAAAACGCGAATTTTGACTTCTATAAACCTAATATGATGGTCTAAGGGCTTGTTTGAGAGCTATTTTGAAGTATTCACATTTTTTTAAAATCTAGATTTTTTAATAAAATTTATATTTTGAAAAAACCATTTTCTTGTCAAATCACATTCTTTTTCATAATAAATTTTCTCTTTCCTCTTTTTTATTTCTTTCTCTTTCCTCATTCCTACTTACTTTTTACCTCGAACTCCGTAAAAGTCAATTACTTCCAAAACACAATCACTTTTCAAAATCTATATTTTGTTTTGAAATCTGTAAAAGCTATTGTGCTAAAATCTATTCTCCAAATCAAAATATACGTTTTGCCTCTAACTTTATAAAAATTATTCTCCAACGGATTCCCAAACCAAGTCTAAACTCAATCACTGCTTGTAGGCTATTTGGCTAGAACCAATGTTGATGTGTCATCACACAGTGATGCGTGCCATGATGCTTTACATTATTCAAATTAATTTTCAGTGGTTCAAATTTAACATTTTATTCAATAATTCTAAAATTTAAAAAATATTTTTAAAAGAAACTTATAATTAAGATATTATTTTTTGCTAAAATACACATTATATATTAGAACGTAATCATATTTGAATCATTATTAACATTACTAACCGTAATCATATTTGAATCATTATTTAAATAAAAACATTTTTATTTATGGAGAGGGTAAATGGGAGAGAGAATGAATGAGAAAATAAATGAGAGATCAATGAGTGGAAAAGGGATCCGGTTTCAATGCTAATCCATTTGCATAGCGTCCCTCCCCATCGATGAAACGCACCGCTTCACTAATCCCTTTTCTTCATCGCCACCGTCCATTTCCAGGTCTGATCTCAGCCATTATTCTCTTTTTCTTCCAGCCATTACCTTTCCCGCTCAGAAAGCTCAGGTTCAGTCTTTCACCTTTCCAGCTTAGCTCCACTCGTCATCCTCATTCCGGCTCCCACTCACGCCTAGCCTCTCAGGTTCGTTCCAGCTCCGCTCAGGTTTTTTTCTTTGGTCTAGCTTCTTATTTCATCTTTCGTGTGAAGCTTAGAGCAAAACAGAGATGCATTATGTGTTTGTGGGTTTCAGTGCTAATGATGCTAACGTAAGGGACTGTCACAATGTGGTTATTGTACTGCAAAACAAAGACCAAGAAAGCTCCTGATATCTCATTTAAAATGCATTTTTATTGTATGACTGAAAAAAATTGCAAGCTCAAGGCGAGAGAAAACAGAGAGTACAAGGGATTTGCTGGCATCTGATATCTTTGTTGGCATCAATATAACAGGCTCCCTGTTCTTGTCAGAGCAAATATTTCTACTCCAGAGGTCTCCATGCAGCAAGCATGGTTCTATTGCCACGTTGTCAAGCCAAGCACTCCAGAGGGCTCCCCTTAACTACTCTTGCCAAGCCAAGTATATATTGATCCATTGGCTCTACAATATATAGAAACATGAACAATCATTGCAACATATATATGGCAAGAAGATATATTCCACCTTAACTTAAAAAGAGATTATAGCTCTGAGTCGCATGTGTTTTAAGCAATGAATGATATAACTTCTTTTGGAACATGTTGAAAACTTGAATCCAAAACTTCAAGTTTTCACTGCAAGTTTTGTGAAACTTCAAGTTTTGAAAATTGGAACTCGAGTTCTATAATATGCTTGGAAAACTTGAATCCAAAACTTCAATTTTTCACTGCAAGTTTTGTAAAACTTCAAGTTTTGAAAATTGGAACTCGAGTTCTATAACATGCTTGAAAAACTTGAATCCAAAACTTCAAGTTTTCACTGCAAGTTTTGTGAAACTTCAAGTTTTGAAAATTGGAACTCGAGTTTTATAACATGCTTGGAAAACTTGAATTCAAAACTTCAAGTTTTCACTTCAAGTTTTGAAAATTGGAACTCGAGTTCTATAACATGATTGGAAAACTTGAATTCAAAACTTCAAGTTTTCACTGTAAGTTTTGTGAAACTTCAAGTTTTGAAAATTGAAACTCGAGTTCTATTACATGCTTGGAAAACTTGAATTCAGAACTTCAAGTTTTCACTGCAAGTTTTGTAAAACTTTAAGTTTTGAAAATTGGAACTCGAGTTCTATTGTGTTTGTGTAAACAGAGCAGAAGGCTTGTAAGGTCTAATATGCGACTAATGAATGAAACAGGTGGATATTTTAGGCTTGCAAGGTCGCATATTTCAAGTGTAAACAGGTGGATAATACTGATGAATGAAACTTGAAAATTGAAACTTCAAGGGTGGAAAAATATGTGTAGGTACTGAGAATGAAACTGTTGAATATTGTGTTTGTGTAGGTTGTGTTGACGCTTCTAAGTATGAAGTTGATGAAACTTGAGATTGTGTATCTTTCTTTTTGTTAATCCTTTTTCTTTTTTGTGCTAGAGGACCTAACGATGAAGCCTCTTGAGAGTCCTATAATAAATCAATACAAATATGTCAAATATAAAATTAATACAAATATAAAATGAGAGTAATTTTTTTGAACTTATATACAAATTAAAACTCAATACCTTTGGTATGACATTTCTTCTTCTTTGTCGGTTCTTCTCTTCCCATCCTTTCCAACGTATCTTTCTCGATTTTCCATCTCTTTTTTTGAATCCTTTGGTCAAATCCCTTGTACTCTCTGTTTTCTCTAGCGAGCTTGCATTTTTTTTCAGTCATACAATAAAAATGCATTTTAAATGAGATATTAGGAGCTTTTCTTGGTCTTTGTTTTGCAGTACAATAACCACATTGTGACAGTCCCTTATGTTAGCACCGTTAGCACCGAAACCCACAAACACATAATGCATCTCTGTTTTGCTCTAAGCTTCACACGAAAGATGAAATCAGAAGCTAGACCAGAGAAAAGAACCTGAGCGGAGCTGGAACGAACCTGAGAGGCTGGGCGTGAGTGGGAGCCGGAATGAGGATGACGAGTGGAGCTGAGCGGGAAAGGTGAAAGACTGAACCTGAGCTTTCCGAGTGGGAAAGGTAATGGCTGGAAGAAAACGAGAATAACGGTTGAGATCAGACCTGGAAATGGATGGTGGCGATGAAGAAGAGGGATTAGTGAAGCGGTATGTTTCATTGATGGGGAGGGGACGCTACGCAAATGGATTAGCACTGAAACCGGATCCATGGAAAAGATATATATATATATATACACAAACTACCAAATTAAGGTCAACAAGAAGGGTTTCAACACCAACGATTTGTGATAGGTCGTCGATGAGGCCTCCAGAGATAGAGCTGGTAAAGCGGGCCAGCCCGCGGGTTGCGGGCTGGCCCTCACGGGTTGGGGGGCTGGCACGGGCCCGC
>JANTPZ010006179.1:0-14763 GCA_025593235.1 Vachellia pachyceras
AAGTATTAATAATATTAATAACAAGAGTTTGTTATGAAATACTTATAAACCAATTGGATGATGGTTTTATTTTTAAATTTAAGACACATTTCCTATATTTATTAATTTTTTTATCATAAACTACCCCTTTTGACACTATTGCAACATGGTGGTATAAGTTCCTGTAGCCATGGCTAAAGCTAAAGACAATCCTAAACAAGAGTATTGTAGGAAAAAAAACAAATGATATTTATTGTAATTACCTAATTTAGCTAAATTTGTTAATCTAATCAAATCAATTAAAATTGTCATATATTAAGGACTTGATGAGTATCTAAAAAAGATATAAAAATTCACATATATTGATTTAATTGAAAACAAGAACCTCTATTGTGTACTTTTTTGCCTTACTTGTATGGTAACGATAAAAAACTTTTTGTTCTTATTTATAAGTTATATATTAAATTTTTTAATAAATGAATAATTTTAACCTTAATTTAATATTATGTAGATAGTGTACTCTTTAATGTAGTATATGTTAAATGATGGTAAAATTAAAAATTACTAAATTTTAAAATATAATTAAATTTATCAGTTTGAAGACACGTTGAAAATGGCATACAACTATGTTAAAAGAGTAAATTTGAGTATGTATTAGAGTTCCGTGATTAACTTTAAATTCTGTTATGCTGCTGAACATATATTTCACAGAGAAATATAAATTAGCATTAAATAGAGAATTTATTTTTTTAATATATGACGTAAAATATTTTTTAAAAAATACGATCACATATTTTTGACCTTAAAATTAACTTAATATGGAAAAATACATTAGAAAAGGGGTGATATTTGATTATTCAAAACAAACTAAGGGCTTGTTTGGGGAGGCCGTTTGCCTCCTCAAAATCTATTTTAACGCTTATCGAGATAAAACTCCTCTAATATATTTATCTCGAAATCTGTGATCGTTCTCCCAACGGAATTCTCATCGAAATATACTATATTCCCATGAAGATGCAAAGTCACGAGTTCAATGTAATTATCAAATTGCACTAAACACCTTGTAATCAGTGATATATGGAAACTTTCTTATAAACCAGAGATTACGTTTTATAAAAAAAATGTAATTATCAAATCGTTAATTTATGGGTTTTTAATATTTTTTTAAAGAAAATGGAAAAAGCTGCGCACTCTCCTTCAAGAGCTAAACAATTGTTGTGTTTATTTAGCAATATGAAGGGTCAAACACACATTTAACCATGTTTTTTCATAAAATAAGGTAATCTCCTTCACTTATTTACCTCAGTTTACGTAAAAGTGCTTTTTTATCGTATTCCTAAATAGGTCTATTGACGGACTGTGGCCCCAACAAAAAGGAGGTTTGTACAATAAAAGTTATCTTCAACGATTTTACACAAATGAATATAAATAGTTAATGCTTTTAAAACAATACATAGTACTTGTTTGAAAACACCGTTTCCCAAACGGTGCATGTAAGTCAAGATAAAACCATTTCGAAATCTGTAAAAACCATCTTGAAATTCATTAAAACCATCTCGAAATCCATAAAACCATATTGAAATCCGCAAAATCTGTAAACTCATTTCTCCCAACGGACTTCCCAAACACACATAATTAGTGTGTTTAGATAGCCCGTTGGGAGAACGGACACAGATTTTGAGGTAAATATGTGAGAGGAGTTTTGTCTCGGTAAGCGCAGGAATGACTTTTGGATGCCCAAACGGGCTATCCAAAAATATTTTAAAATATACGTTTCATTTAGGGAGATTTATTCTAAGGTCCAATGGAAGGAATATATTTAAAAAAAGGTCACAGGAGTTGTCAATGGTAGCTACTCCACTTGTCAATGGTGCTCCTCGACTTGTCATTGATAAACTCTTGGGACCTTTTCATAAATAACTTTTTTCTATGGAGCCTTAAAATAAATCTCCATTTCATTTATTATAGTTGGCTCTTTTCTATTATTAAGGAAAATGCAAAATTCATGGTGTCAACTTATTTACAAATAAATTAAATTAATTTTTTAAAAAACTCAACACTCAACAGCCCCGAGAGAAGCCACCGGCGTTTGCCTAAAAAGATACAATTGTTCGTTTGGTAACGCGGTAGAAAAGTACTTTTATGTAAACCGAGTCAAATATGTGAAGGGGATTATCTTGTTTTATGAAAAATACTATTGAACGTGCTTTTGGGTATAAGTTAAGTGTTGCTAACAAAATGTGTTGGTCTTACACGAAGGATTTTTTTTTTAAAAAAAATTAGAAGTAGAAAAATTACAAAAGAAAAAGCTGAAGCCTTTATGCTATCACATTGCTGTTTTGAAAATACTATTTTATTCATTTTCTTACATAAATGAGTGCAGAAAGTATATCTTTTCAAACTTGGCGGGAACAAAATAATGCAAAGTATACCTCAGTTAACTTTTCCTTCCCTATTTTGGACAACCAATTAGCTTTAAAAAAAAAATTAAAATGCCCAACCAATTATCTATTAATAACATAAATGACTAATTCTTCACAACTTACGGAACCAAACCAAGGTTTAAATCTCTCCTCAGAGATACGCCTACATTTATCATTCGATAGTACTTTAAATATGATTTGCTTTTAGTAGAAAGATGCATACTTCAGCAAAAAAAAAAGGCATGCAACCAAAGATATAAAGGAATGATAACACAGAGCTACACCTATTGTTTTGAAAATTAAAAAGTTATAATTTAAATGTTGAAAAAGATGACACCTTCGTTTTCCAAATATGAGGATTTTTTTAAATCCTCTCCTTCTAACCTTCTCTCTTCCTTGTTTTTATTATTTATTTCATTGTTTGACTATTAGCTTTTGGACTCAATAAACCTATGAACAGGTTTAGCCTAGGATTTCAAGTCTACATTAAATTTCAATTCAATCTCTTAACCCTAAAAAAGTACGCATTTACTCTTTACTCCATTTGTTCCATTTCATAAAAAAATGCAAACTCAGTAAATTTAAATTGTAATTTTATAATTACATACAGACAATACATTTACATTTAATTTATTTAATATAATTATTTTTATATTTTAAAACTTAACTATATCTTATCAATATTTAATTGTTGAATCACCGTTTAAATATAATAAATAAGAATTTTCCATTAGACAAAACCAGCTATGTTAACACTAAATAACTACAAGTGCATTTTTTAAACTTGAAGGATTATATTAAAATTTGATATAAATTTATACAGCTAAATATGTACTCTATCCTCAATTTATCTTCAATTGTTCATTTATTGAGAGAACATGAAAAAGATAAGGTAGTATTTAGAGTAAGTATATATGAAAACAACACGTATTCTAAATGTAAAGCTTAAAACTTTAGCTGAAAGATAATCCAATCTGAATTCATGACTTCAAAATTTCCAGTGATCAATAATTACCAGATCATACCAACCTATCTGGTCTTCATGGTATGCGGGAAAAGGGGAAAAATATTACCAAGTTTAGATGCCAGTTCTAACAGAAACAGCATAGCCAGCGGATTATGCATATTCAACTTCTCACTTTTTGGAACCGATAATGGAAAATCGGTTTTTCTTTTAGGACAAAAAAACTAGTTATTAATCTTCAGATCCGCACAAAAAAATATTCTCTGGGTGTTATTATCAGCATTGCTGATATGGTTGATGAGGTCTCTGTAAAAATAAGGAGGCATATGATCCCAGAAATTATGTCCCAGGTTGAAGACGAAGACGATGGGCAATTTCATTTTGCATGAAACTTGCGGTTAACAGATTCATAGCTGGGGGCATTTAGAACTGCCAAAAAGAGAAAAAGAGAATGTCTCATTACTCAATGATGAACGAACTATCATTACCAGGAACCAAATAAAGGGAAAATACTCTAAAATTAATTAATTTACCATCCCCATATGAAGCCATTGTCAAAGGTGAGGAGATAATCTTCTGACCAATCTTAGTAATATCATCCAACGTGATTTCATCAACAGCCTTCAAAAAATGCTCCACAGGTTTCCTGAAAAGGATACAACAAGTGCTATATACTCCTTAAAGATGTAACAGCATAGTGAGAATTATAAAATTGAAGGTACAGTTTCGATGTTTGCTCGAGTCTTCGATTAAAACACTTTTGAGATTCTCATTTTTTAAAGACCCAAGAAGGAAACATCTAAGTAACAAGTTATCCTTTGATAAAACTTGATAAACAAGAATATAATATACTCCCTCCTGTCGACAATACAAGTCACATCTAGTAGAACTCTTAGGGCCACAATATGAGTCACTTGAAGAGTAATTAATACTTATTTGTCAATTTCACCCAGTAACTAATGATTAAATGTAACTCATTGTATTTTTCTCTCCTTCAAAATCTTATTTAATATGGGTAAATTTGATTGTTTTTTCAAGATAGCTTTAATGAGTTTACAGTTATTTCTTGATTTCTGTGAATTAGTTTAAGTGACTTGTATTGCGCACCAGAGAGAGTATTTACTATAGAGATATTGAGAAGTGTCATTTTGCATGTTGAAGAGTCAGAAGGTAACGGTGCTACACATACAGGTAGATGCAACTGTGCAAAAACGTAAGTGGTAAATTTTTGTCGATGTGAAGGAATTAAAGCACAAGATAAAAGGCATGTTCATAGATTGTATACCTTTCTCCATAAGTCAAAACCTGCCTTCCTATGTCCTCTGATGCAATCATCTACAAAAGTGACCATGTGTAACCAAACAGGAAGAGGGAAAAAGAGGGGAAACCGCAAGAAAAATTTATCATGCCATAACAATATGCAGAGTCACGTGCTATAATTCTCATTAAGGGAGATAAAGTGAAAATGAGTGTCTAAAGAAAACCACAGGCCACATCTTTAAAATCATCACAATTAGATTAACTGGAGGTGGAGCGGGAAATAGAGATAGCGTACCCTAGATTCCAGATTCATTAAAACAGCGGACTTAGTGGATTTTTTGGCCCGATCAAGCTGTACTCGTGAAACTGTCATAGCAGAAAATGTAAGTTTAATTTAGCAGATATCAGGACCTTTACAAATAAACTTATCGAGAATAAAAGATGCAGGCAAAACCTTGTCCAGGAGATGCGACTGCTATTAATTCTTTGGCTGCTATATCCACAGCATCTGACACAAAATCAGAGCTCTACAGCCACATTAAATAAAAAACTCAAGCTTAGGAAAATAATATTTAACTAATACATTACAAATTCACAAAGAAAAGGCCAACAGAAAGCTAGAAACTAGCTATATAATATTGACAGTCAAAGGTAACTTCAGTTACTCCAACTCAGAAGTTTTTTCAAGTCTATCTTCTCTCACCATTAGGTAACATAAGGAATTATGAATAATAGTCACACCATATGGCACAACATATGGCAGTTCATTGACAATATAAGCCAAATAAAAGAATGCATGGCATTGTAAGAATGGAAAGCCAAGGGTGTGCTTACAGTGCTTGCATAAATGCCAAACAATCCAGTTTTGTTGAAGATACTGTTGAATGCAGAGAAGGATTGAATCTGTTGATACTCATTCAAGACACGAAGATCTGGTTCAAATGAACATAATGAAATCAACTTCAAACAAATCTAAGAAATAAGCATTTTCTTTTTATACTTGGGACAATTACACACACATCCCGACCCACAGGGTTTGATCATGTGACCTTCCAACCAAAGAAGGATTTAAGGAGCAACTTGGTGCCATTATGGCACCTAGGGGCAAGAAATAAGCACTTGGATATAATTAAATCAGAGATAAGCAGAAAGAAAACTCATCTCTGATGGAACAACTTAAGTTAACAAGTAAAATTGACCAAAGTAGGTTGTAGAAAAGAAGATATAGGGAAATACTTACATAGCCTCGAGTGCATCCCCTTTCCAGGCCCCCCAGCAGAGAATGAACCACCACCTCCCATAAGCATCTGCAGCGGTTGCAATTATTTTTATGCATACCTTCATTATATCATTTTTCTATTTTTGTGCCACTTAAAAGAAAATATGTTTATTGAATTCAGAGGGACTAAAAAATTTGTGCACCTGTAGAACAGTCAAAACTATGGCATCTTTCTCATTTTGCCAACCACCAGGCACTTCAAAAGCAATAGCAATATGCGCACCCTGATGTTGCAACATATAGTAGTAGACAAGCATCCACACATATTATTTAAAACCGGGTTGAAGCCTCAACTTATAATACAAATGTGATGGATGCAACTTGAGAAGGTCAATTGAAACTAATACTCACTCCTGCTTCACCTTGACGACGAAAATCACCTCCAACATAGACAGATCTTGGTTCTTCGGGACGAGGAATACTTGGTAGATCAGAAAGGAGTGGTTCTGCAACAGATACAAGTTCTTCATGATCAACCCCATAAGCTGCAAGTACCATTCTGGGTGCAGTGTAATGCTCCTAATTTTCCACGTCCAACATTTAGAATATAAATTAGAAAGGGCATGAACAGCACAAGAAATATAAGTATGGAATAATAATCAGTAGTAGTCTACATCCAGCATCAGAAAGAATAAGAGGTCTTACAGTGACAAATTGCTCCAAAACACTGCCATCCAGCCTATCAAGAGCTGATTCAGGAGCCAAAAGAGGATTAGCCAATGCACCAGCATAACCGGCAGAGTGAATTGCCTCCAAAAGCAAACCCTGAGGATTGTTTGGAAGTTCTGCAAGCTCTGCTTTCACCTTTTGCAGCTGTATCAGCAGATCGTTCAACAATATTAGGAAGATTGGCTTGATCCAGAGAATGATTAACAACCCTTCCAGTGTCAGGAAATAAAAAAAAGAAGCAAACTGCTGATTGGTTGTCAGCATAAAATGGCACAATAGAATCATAAATGTAAAGCTTTCATTTTTCCCATGCAAAACTATTCAAACAAAACAAAAGTGATCTTAAGACTTAGCTAGGAATCTCCAATTATATAACATAGGAAAAACAACAAGTCGCTTTCTCTCCCATGCTAAGAACCTTTAGGATGCTAAATTGTTGCTCCATTAACAAAAAGGGAATGGCCTATTTAAATAGACACTACTGGTTTGCCATTTCCCCAGAATTATTTTATCCGTGTTGGGAGAAGGCCATAGAGGTACCAAAAACCTTCCCCTCAGCAGAAGATGGTGTATGAGCTTGCTAAAGACAAGAGACACGGATAAGAGTAAGAATACAATAATGCTATCTTCGAGAAATAAATTCATGCATAATAAATACCTCTTCTTTGACCTCCCATTCTAAAAAGACTGGGTTCCTTACACTATCAACTAGCAATTCTACCATCTGTGGAACATAGCTTTTTAGAGCATCAAATGTGTAGCCCATTTGCTCCCTTGAGGCTGAGGCACCAATATTACCACCAACTGCCTCTACTTCCCTCACAATGCGGAAATGACTTCGATTTGTAGTGCTCTTGAAAGCCATTCTCTCTAACAAGTGTGATGCTCCACTTGAAAATGGTGTCTCATATATGGAACCAGAGTCAATATATAACCCTATGGAAGCTGCAGGGTTCTAGTTGAACCCCCCCCCCCAAAAAAAGTCAAGGCAACGGTCATATAAAAGACAGTACATAAACTTCAAGCAAATACATTACTTAAACTAAAATCCCAAGAAAGGGTTAGATGGGCATACTGATGACGTCTCTGATGCTATTTTAACACCATTGGAGAGGGTTGTGATCTTGGCCTTGCTTGGTTCAATATGATCTGGTAGTGAAGCTGGAAGAGCAATACCCTCAAGTGGTGTATCTAAAGGGGGAAGAGCATTTGAACTTTCTCCAGTAAGCCAGCTAAAAAACCCTCCAGAGGTAGGCCTTGTAGCTACTGCGCTTGAGGTTGCAAATCTAGCAGTCCCCAAGTTACTCACACGGCCCTAAAGTCACATAATTTTTCTTAATACCAAAAGAAGATTAATCAAAACAAAACGTCCCCTCTACAGATGCATAAGTTGAAACCGTGGGAACAAATGAAATGAGCTAAAAATTTACACTGCACATTACAAAGAATGAAAAACTGTTTCAGCTTCTGAAGGTTTAGCATTAAATGAATCACAGAACAAATAACATGTCTCATTATTCCAAAGCATTCATCCAGCCACAGCAATCAAGTCCCGCCATGGAAAAAAAGAATAGAAATTAACAGTCATGCATTAGAGGCTCTAACATCGTCAATCAAACGCCACAGTGATCTTAAACGGAAAGTCAAACCATTGCCGTAATGAGTGGGCACTCACCTTGAGAGACCTCAGCGGTGAAGCTGCCGCTCGGTACATGATGAACTCGGTTGCAGAGTAAATCCCTAATCTCTGAGGCCACAGCCTCACAAGTTTCAGTCTTTTGAGGTTTTGCTAGACTCGCAAGAACGAAGGTGGCTGGGACGCGAAGCGAGGGTTTTGGTCTCAGGAATAGGTTCTCAACCGAACCCCTACCGTGAGGGATCTTGCCCGCTTGTATCTATCTAAATGGGGAGTAAAGAACCAAAGAGTAAGAAAATTATATATCACGGTGAAGGTGATCCATCATTTAAAATATTTTTTAAATAAAATAATCGTCCAAAATTATTTTTGAAGAACCGGGAATAAATTCTCCATTAAAAAATTAATTAGAGAATGAGATTTGGAAGTTCAGTTATATGTCTAGAAGTTCAATTACACATAATATAGAAGTATAGTTACATTTTATGGGAGGTCACATTCTAAACAAATTTTTCAATGGGTGACTTATCCCCAGTTCTTCCAACTATTTTTATGTATAAGTGTTGGGTGCATAAAAAATATTTTAAGATTTTAAATGCATAAAAAAAATAAATAGTTAAATGTGTTTGGCAAAATACTTTACGTTGCCAAGGGCACTTTAAAAAAAATACAAAATTAAAAAAAAGTAAAAAAGAAAGAACTAATTTGTAATAGTGTATTTTCCTACCTATTCATTTGAAAAGGAACTAATCAAAATCTAGCCCATGTGTGACTTTCCGTTCTTGCATGGGAGATTAGGGGACTGTTACCTATCAAACCCTTGATCTTGTCAGAAACCATACAAGTCTGGAATAATTTGTATGACCATGCAAAGTATAGATTCACAATTGATGATTCATGTCAAGTAACCTATGGGGGTTTTTTTTTTGAGTGAAAGGAAATTTCATTCATAAAAATTAGTAATTACATCAAATACAATCTTGCAAGATCGTTAAAAGAAAAACTACCTATTACACTAGCATAGTGGATAGATAGTGAGACGTGGGTACAGTGTGGTCAGCTAGGGATAGAGCTTAGTTAGCAAGGCGGTGGGCCTGTAGGGATTAATTTCTGCCGGAAAATTCGACCATTAAGAACACTCCACAGCTTCCAACAGAGTATTCCGAAGGTTATACACCAGGTAGAGCTTCTGTTGTTTTGCTGGAGGTTTCGTAGTAGCCAATTGTCAAAGTCCAAGGAGTGGAACGCCTGAAACCGATCAGAAGGTAATGAGGCTCCAGCATTCCTGAGCAAGAGGACAGTGTCTAAGGACATGGTCAACATCCTCTTGTACGTGCCCACATAACTCATAAGTGCTATTCACTGCTATATGTCTTCTGAGCCTCTCAATATTGGTTAGAAGCTCCTTGTTCATGGTAAGCTAAATGGAAGTCCTTATTCTCTGTAGACCAGGCCACTTCCATTCCAGATGCCATACTATTTTGGGTTCATCCCAATTCTCTTCCATTAGAAGGCTGTAAGCTGCTTGGATAGTGAAGTCTCCACTTGTGGTGAGGTGCCATATGCCCTCGCTGGCAGGTTCCGTCATTGGCGGTGGTGCAGTTGCAGCAATTGCAATTAAGATCTCATGGGGAAGTAGATGTTTGAATTCTGTCCACTTCCATTCCCGATCCGGCGTCACATAGTGAATGATTGGATTTTTTGGCTAAACGCACGTTCAACAGTATTTTTCCATAAAATGAGATCATTTTCTTCATATATTTCCTTCGACTTGCGTAAAAGTACTTATCTACCGCGTTTCCAAATGAGAACATTTTCTTCTGTATATCTTCCCTTGGTAACGGAGCATAAGCAAGGTGGCAAAGAGGCCCTAGGTTACCCACCCAATGATCCTTCTAAAAGTAGGTATGGTACCCATCACCCACTGTCCATATAATACCCATTGCCGCCTCATCCCATACTATTGACAAGCTTCACCATAGGTAGGGAACATTCTTAGTTCGCATAGCCTTCACGAGGGTCCCATCCATACTTTGCTCGAAGCAGCTGTACCCAGAAATGGTTTTTCTGAGTCATGAAAGCAAAGGCAAGTTTAATGAGAAAGGGCATTATTCTGCTTTTCGAGGTCTTTTAAGCCATAACCTCTATTATCCTTTGGCTGACAGACCTTACTCCATTTCATGAGATGAATGCTTCTGTGTTCTGCAGTAGTGCCCCATATGAAATTCCAGATTAAGGCTTGGATCCGAGAGATTGTAGTTTTGGGAAGCTTTGTTGTTTGCATAGCATAGATCGGTACGGATTCTAGAACTGACTAGGCTAAGGTTATCCTTCCTGCAAGAGTGAGAGTATGGGATTTCCATTCTGATAACATGCGTTGGAGCTTTTCCTCAATGTATCTATATGTTTCCTTCGTGACCCTCTTATGGAGCAAAGGAACTCCACGGTAATTACCTAGTTGTTCAGTCCTTTGGAAGCCCAGAACCGAACAGATAGACGTCATCATATGACTGGAAACATTCTTTGAGAAGTAAATTCTGGGTTTTTGAAGCGCTGACCTTATGGCCCGAGGAGGCACAAAAATCACTTGAGATTTGATTAACAAGGCTAACTTGCTCAGGCTTTGTGGTGCTGAAAAGTATGAGATCCTACGTAAAGAAAAGGTGGGAAAGAGGAGGACCTCCTCTGTTTAAATAGATAGGTTGCCATGTTCCCTGTTTCACTTCCTTACAAGTTGCCAGCAAAAATCGCTCCATGCAAAGCACAAACATGTAGGGAGACAACGGGTCACCTTGACGGATCCCACATTCCTATTTGAAAGGCTCCGACTCCTTCCATTCCAGAGGATTTGCATAGAGGTTGAAGTGATACATTTCATGATGATTTGAATAAGATGGCTCGGTAATCTAGCTTCGCATAGCGTGTTTGATATGAAGGCCCGGTGTAAGCGGTCAAAAGCTCTCTCAAGATCAACTTTGATAGCCGTTCATCCATTTTTCCCCATCTTCCATCTCATAGAGTGAATGACTTCCTGGGTGATAACATTTTCAGTAATGTTTCTTCCTCTGATGAAGCTGGTCAGTTGAGGTATAGCTTCCCTGAGCTGGTTGGCGATGATCTGTGATGATTTTGTAAAAAGTGGTGCACAAGCTAATCGGCCCGAATTCCTTAACTGTCTCGCCTCCATCAAAGATCTGCTTAACTTCCTTGCAGACCATGTCACCAACAGTTGCCCATTGAGTTTGGAAAAACATGGCATGAAGTCCATCTGCACCAGGGGATTTAAGCGGATGCATGTCAAATAGAGCTTGTTTAGTTCTGTCTTGGTAACAGGACACTCGAGAGCAGGTATTAATGAATTTGAAAGGTAAGGAAATAAGCCCACATACGGGTATGGATTTAGAGAAGTCTGCTCAGCTTTGTATAAATCACGAAAATAGTTGGTAGGCATTCCACGAAGCTTTTGATCTGATTCCCAAACATCATTCTCAGTTTTGAGCATTAGAATTCTATTATTATAATCAGCCAAAATTTAGTCACCGCCGGTCCGTCAAAATTCCAATGGTCTAAATTTAATATTTTATAAAATTATTATAATTTTACTTAAAAAGTACATAAATAAATTTAAACAATCAAAATTCAATCCAAACAGTTCATAACTGTAGTGAAAAAATGAAAAAAAAAAAATTTACTTTACAGTAACCTACAACTACGTATGAAGTTTTCCAATCACATTTCAACATTTTACATTTATTTATTTGTTTTTATATAAAATGTTAGACCTCAACCAAAATTTTGATCCATTAATGGTAGTAAAGGGAAAGGGGCAGATGAATCTTCTTTCTGCATGGCGCATGCCTCTGGTATATCCAAGTTCTCATCTCCTACGTGATATAACGGCCACCAAGTTGCTTTTGAAAACCCTTCTTTGGGTGGAAGGACACAAAACCATCACTGGATCCGTCTGAGGATGCGGTGGAAAATTGTTTTTACGTAAATCGAGGTAAATATGTGAATGAGATTATCTTGTTTTGTGGAAAAGCACTATTGAACGAGCTTTTGAACTTTCCAGAAGTATTATCAAATAGGGTCAATACCGATGGTGAAAATAGACGAGACATCCATATTTGCCTCCTTTAAGTTAAACATGTTCAAAAATCATACCTTTCTTTATAGCTTTAGGTTAGGCTTAGGCTGTTAAAAAGGCTTAAAATATATAGACTACAAGTTAACTTGTTGCAAAACATGTATGACCAAACCTGATCTGTTTTTCACCTCTATCAATCATCTAGGGTAAGAGGATTGACTTTATTAAAAGAATATTTGTCCTTGGAAAAAAATATTTGTATGTATAAATTTAGTATTTATTAAATTTATTTACCTATATGGATAAACATTTTTGCTTTCAAATGCCTCGCAGATCAATAAGCATAATTTTGACATTAATCAATTAATTAATGTACGAGTTAGAGATTGATTACCTCACGAATGACACACAAGTCAAAGTGCATATGCAAAGAAAATGTAGACTTATATATAATTAATATAAATTAGTAAAAAACAATTTTATAGTTAACTACTTATTCCTTCATCAGAGCAAAAAGATAAGGCTGCAGGGTAGAAAAATATCAGAAAATTGCCATTTTAATGTGAATCTCTAAGTCATTTGAAGAGGCAACTAGCTTTACTAAATTAATAAGTTGTTTTTTCACCAATTATTTAATAAGTTGTTTATAACAAGAAGTTGTATGCAATACTTTCTATGATCTTTAAAAGCTGCTTTATCAAATTCAATTAATTAAGAAAATAAAATGAATTTATTAATTTAAAAAAACATGATATAAAAAGTTGTTTATAATTAAAATTTGTTTTAGAAAGGTAAATATCACTCATTGACCTCTCCTAAACTTTTTAGCTCATGTTAAAAAACCAAAGTCATAAAAAACATGAAAACATTAAAATGTGTGTGTAATTTGATTAAAAAAACATGCATTATTCATGATTTATTTTTGTTGCATAAACTTAGTTAGAAAGTCTAAAATCAGGTTAAATAAGTAATTGTACCTTTTTTTTTAATATACAGACGCAAGGCATAGTGTTTGAGGGGATTGAATCTCAAACCCAATGTCACATAGAGCATATATTCTACCATTAGCTTAGACCCAAGAATGTTTATCTCAAAGATTTATTTTAGCAATAGATAATACAAATCCATGAAGGCAACTTTAAACCTCCCACTTCAGCGGCTGTGTGTGTGTAAGGACTGTTTGGTTGAGCTTATTGAGAACTTAAACATACGTTCAACAGCTAGCGTTTTTTTCGTAAAATGAGATAATCTCTTTTACATATTTACTTCGACTTACGTAAAATTACTTTTATATCGCGGGTCATATATGTCGTTCTAATGCATGCATGTAATTAACAAAGATAATCAACACTAATGTATTATAAATAACTAACTTGGACAATATCATTTAGCTATCTCTTAAATTAAAGGCAGGAGAAAGTATTACAACATAAATTTGGGTCTCATTGACCTCTCCTATACTATTTAACCCATGTGAAAAAGACAAATTATTCAAAATGATTATGTAAACATTAATTAAGATGTGTGTGTAAATCTAGGAAATATGAATACCAAACAACCTGTATATTTAGTTATACACACCCAATCACACACATACCGTTGATGTGGCCTAGATGTTATCTTATGATCTTTGCTAAAATCGTCAATTTCATTACATATATACTGTGCACAAGATTTATTATAGATATATATATATGTTGCTTATAGAGAGTTGCTATATGATTTGGTGTTAGATTCATTAGAGGAAGGTAGTTCATGGACTCCATTTCGAGTTCAGCATCTCTCACAACGCCCACATTCCAATGCTTTGATCCTTCTAACGGCTGTTATTATTCGTCTCTTTCTAGCCCCAGGCATTTCTATCACTCTTCCACCTCTCCCAGATCCCATTCCTCCTCCTCCGCCGATTCCGCCCCTCTCCTTCCCAAGGTCGTCACCGGAGATGCTGGCTACGTCTTCGAAGATGTCCCTCACCTGTCTGATTACATCCCTCACCTCCCTGTATGCATGAGATCATCCTCTCTCTCTCTCTATATATATATCTTTGCACTTGCACTCATCACCTGATTAATTATGAATGGAATTTTGTGTTTACTACCACATAGTGATTATGTTTTTGTTGCTTGGCGATGATGTTCATGCAGACTTATCCTGACCCGTTACAAGATATTCCTTCTTATTCAGCTGTAAAGTAAGTCACTCTTCGGTCTTCATTTCATTCAAAGTCTTCTTGTTTTATTATTGGTGGATGCCATTTGTTTTAAAACGGCCACTTTTATAATGAAGCACTTTTTGAGACATGTCTTTAATTTTACCGAGCCTTAAGATTTAGTTCATCTAAACTTGCTGTTAAAAAAGAGAGCTTAAATAATGTGAACTAAACAAAATATACTAAGGTATATAAAAAAATTCCCATTCAATCTCCTTCTTTTAGAAATAATGTGATACTTATGTTTTGAAATATCC